>JAPMOB010251415.1:0-33147 GCA_029875015.1 Lepomis gibbosus
CAAAGGCCCTGTGTCTGCTGTGGAATCCTTCAGGTTTCTGGGATCCACTATAGCCCAGGAACCTAAAGTGGGAGCCCAACACTGACACCATGACCCAGAAGGCCCAGCAGAGATCGTACTTCCTGCTCCCAGCTCAGGAAGCTCCAGGACCTGCTGATCCACTTCTACACAGCCGTCATCCAGTCTGTCCTCTGCTCATCCATCGCTGTCTTTCAAATACTTTATATCCTGCTGGGTATTAATTCAGAATGTATTAGTTGACTTATAATAATGGAAATTCCCAAAGCAATTTATAATAAAAAAGTGTAAAGTAGCATGACACTCAAATAAAATACTAGTACATCAGAATTGTCCTTATGTAGAGTAGTTCACCATATGTATTTAGTTATCTTATCTGTTTGAACTAACAGGTGATAAAGTATGAAAATACTGATCATAGTGGTAAATACAAGAGACACTTCAACTGAAACTGACAACTTCATTAATACTTGTAGCCTACATCACTACAAGGAGCACTGTGTTTGGCACTGTTGAATGAAGTATTCAGAATCTTTACTAAACTTTAATATGAAACTAGTAAAAGTTTGATATAATCAACAAAATGTACCATGTCAAAAGTAAAAGTACGCATGACGCAGTAAAATGGCCCTTGCCAGTGTTGTTATAATGCGATAGCATGTAAGATTGTTTTATTTGCTTTATTTATTCATCTTTAAGGTAAATAGTATCCTTTAGCTGTCATATAAATGAAGAGGAGCAAAAACAGGATAGACAGAATTACAAACATGTCCAGTCTTTAAAAACACTGTAGTTACTCAAATCACTGTCCTTCTCAACTTGCCATTCTTGAATAAGAAAAGTGGCACTCTGGGTTTGTTGCTTATGATATCCAGGAACATTAACATATGTGACAATAAGGGGGGCGGCGAATGACCATGATGCATTTTGCTACAACATAATGTTATTACTAACTCCCTTCCTTAACTATGACTTTTTAAAATAATACAGTAACGCAGAGTTTCTCCATTTTTCCTGCTTATAAACCTGTTTTTTTGCCAAAAATCTCTTCACACCTTGATTAATAAGTTGTCATGTTGTCACGTGAGGTTGAATATAACAGATTCAAATACAATATGTCAAAATAAAGATGTGTTTCAAAATAATTTAGTATTAATGAGATAAATATCGATATATCTGTACCTGTCTGTAAGTTGCAGCGGGCACCTGAACGCAGCATTTTAAAGGGCCAGATGACTCAGAGGGAAGTGGGGAGAACGTGACCGGAAAGACGTGGAAGGCAAACTCCAAATAAGGAAAATCTTCCTCCTGAAGCTTTCTCAGCTACACTTCTTCTTTTTCTTTCCTGGTTTTCTTCTTCTGATCGGAAAGTAAATATTCAATATCAGGAAATCTTTGCATTTATTGTTTGCTGACTTACATTTTGAAGTGTTTTTATGGCTTAAAATCCACCTCAAAACACATAAGGCTCATGTGCTTGTGAGCTATTTAAATTTCTCATTAGTGCCAAAAGCTCCAAAATGTCAAAAAAACTGCAAGATCAAGTAAGTAAATAATTATGTTTATGTATGCAGGGGATAATTAGGGGTTGTTGTAAAATATTTTTGGTTGTAAATTGTTTTTATGGTAGTTTATTTAAAGTAGTTAATCTCTATTAGATAAACACATAATTTAACTAGTTATGGGGTCAATTTTGTCATTATGTCCAACAAAAATGTACTTGAATTTGTAAGAAATAGTTTGTGGTAACTCCAGATATCCTGTTTATGAGAAAGTACCTGAAGGCAGCGTGAGACATGTGGCCTGTTGGCACTTATTAACCCTGAACCAACTCACGTTTTGAAAGGTGGTGCAATCCTCTGACAGCAGAAAACACGTTTTATAGATATAGTAGGTTATATATGATATCGAAGATTAGAGTAATTGCCTCCAGACATGCCAGTAGTGAAAAACATACTTAACATCACATGGTGTAAACTCTAGTGCGTCTCTGAAACAACTGCATGTATTTTCTGCATCGCATTTACATTTTCTCCTGTGCTGCTTTTTAAGACACAATAATCTCTTTCTCTGATGACTTGGTTTTTTCCTCAGGCAGCCTTTTTGCTGAGTCACGGAGAGGCCATTAATCTTTAACTATAGGCCAGACTAGGCGGCGGGCCAACATGCAGTGTAAGCTTTTAGTCATTTCATGAACAAATAGCCTACCTTTTGATAGTTTTAAACAATATTTTGAGATTTTTATTTAACTGCTGCATGTTGAAGGAAAATATGTCTCTTCAGTAGACAAAAATAGCATTCATTAAAATAGAAAATCCCTAATTCCACTGTGAACAGGTCAGCTGTATGCAAACAGACAATAGTCCTGCTCTGTTGAATCTATTGTAACACGCTGATCTTGGCAGCTCCCGAGTGGAAATTTATTCTGAGGACAGATTCTGCAGGATTTTAGCTCAGCTGCAGCATTAATTTCATGACTTATAATTTGATGACATTGAGGGATTTCCTGATCTGAATAGTGATTTAGTTTTAAATTATTTCATCTCTACACACTGAAACAGGTCCGAGATGCAGGAATGTTTGGCCAGTTTAGTGTCTTGGTGTACAACAGACACTTAAAAGTCAGAGTAGGTGATGTTTTATACAATTTCCAGCCACACAAGTGCCCATTTACTCTAATCCAGTTCCAAAAGGTTGCATCGGTCAGTGCTCTATTGCTCTGAATGAGACGTAACCCTCGAATGGTGGCATCTGAGCAGTCTTCACTAGAAACTACAATATAGAAAGAAGACATTTAAAGATAAATCTGATAGTCTGTTTATTCTCAATGTCTTCAAATCCAATGAAAAGACCAAACTTAATATCATGATCCTACAAAAATGTGTTATGTATCCAAAGAGATTTCTATTGTGTTCCTGAGACTTTTTAAAAACACATCAAATCACAGATACACATGGGCACTGTAGTGTATTTGTGTATATTTACATGCATATTTTTGCGACTCTTAAATGGAAATACTTTCTGTGGCTGAAAAGAGCCCCAAGCAAATGCACCATTTACTCCTATTTGATTAACATTTAATCAAAACTATTGCACCTAGCTGTTTCAGGTTCACTTTATTAAATATTTGTGACCCGTTATTAAAGATTTGTCTTCAGCAGACATGAATGGGATGGGGCTGAATGCAATAGAAAGCTGGTCTTGGTCTTCTTGCTGGTATTATTGAACTATACACTGTATTTTCCAAGCCTTATTCCTTCAGCCAAAGGTCTAAAAGAAATTTTTTTTTAAAAGCCTCTGGTTATGACAACAAAAATAACTGATCCAACCCACACCACACAAACAATAGTTGCACCTTTTATTATAAAAATATTTACAAAGATGCTACAATGTTTTTTCCTTAATATAAAAAAATGCATACATTTTACAACGGTAATTAGTCTTTGAAGTTCTAGCTCCCATTCAGACCAGAATGACATCCTTCAGGAGTGTTGTGGTAAGGTATTAAGCGTGTCGTAATACTGTATTTTTGTCAATACATTTTGTTTGCCTGAGTTAAATCTCTTCATCACGATGATAAAATTTTGAAAAATGCATTTGATTTTTCCACATCTTTAGGAGAAAGGCAACTGTTTGCATAAAAGAATTAAAGGACATTTGAGTCATATACAATCATTTTGAAACACGTATGACAGAGCTGCATAGTGATTTGAATAGTAAACCGGAGTATTATTATTATTATTATTACTAATAATAAAAAAAAAGTGAGGAATAAATAGGTACTGCATTTAAAAACAGGAGGGCAAAATTTGGATAAATTTCATCGGGCCTCATGGTTGATTTGATAAGTCAATGTGGCATGTCTGTACCTAGATATAATAAATACAATAAATAAAACAATAAATTAGATTGGGTTAACACACAGAATTCCTCATTTGTTGTACAAACAAATGAGAGAAAGAAATATGGCTTCTTGATGCAGTTATCACCCCGTGGTTTCTCCAAATGCTTTAGTCAAAGCAGTTATTGTTTTTAGATCTGTGTGAGAAGCAGGGCAGGGGACTTACTTAAATTTGACCACTGGATACAGTAAACTTACCAGAAACAGTCAAATCTAAACCAGCGTGTGGTTCGTGGCTGGCAGTAATTTCCCTGCCCTGCGTAAAGCTTTGAGAAATGAAAGAACAGCGCCTATAAAGTGTAACGATGGCGGTCCTGACACCTGTTACAGTCGACTTGTTATACCAAACCATGGGAAGACACTGTCTCGAGTCTGGCTACATTAAAATCTTAAAAACCGCTTGGGAGGGAAAAACAATAATAATAATATCAAATGATACTTGCAAAATCCCCCAGCTGTATAATGCAAAAAATATATTTCTATATACACATACGTACATATACATATATTCCATTCATAATTGCTCAGATCTTTAGGAAAATATGCATTGATTCATAGATTTGGATTTACAATTTGTTCTGGTTTCTGATGCATGTAGTGTGGTGAATTGTTCCTCAGTCCATGTAATAATAAATAGAAATGGACAAAATGGCAGAGAAGAATACGACCAGAAGGAGCTAGTATGACAGAATGTATGACAGACGTAAACATGAAAAGTACGTAAATAAGAATGCATCATGGTATAGGTAATTATCTTTGCCCTCTTACAGATACTGACAAGTTTTGGGTTTCATCAACAAAGTAGGACACTAACTGCTTCGTCCACAGGCCAGGGTGGTGTGAGAATCCCAAAAAAATCAATTTAACCCTTAACTACTTTAACTGCCAATTACATTTTGTATATAAAAGATGAAGGTCCCAACAGCAGCTGCCGACGTCCCTAAGTGGCGTTAGAGCAGACTAACTACAACTCTAACAGCCCAACCCAAAATCTATTTGGCTTGCTGTTAATTTCCCACCTTGTACCAAAACCGCCAATAATGTCCGTGTGTAACAATACCACATACAGAACATGCACATGGGAACTGTGCATAGTCTGTAAAGAGTCTGAGGGATCAGTACAGGCCAGAGGAATGTTCTGAGTTTCAGGATCCCACTATGATCTCCATGATGTGGTCCAGTTCGTTCAGGTCTGACCTGCAACTTGAGCTGGAGCTCAGGGCCGTCGGCCCGTGAGAGGAAAGGCTCTCCAGCAGATCGTAAGGCCCCATCTTTGGGGCGCTCTGCATGCCTGTCAGCACCGTATCAAGGTCATAGTAGGACGGGTCCACATCTGAAAACAGTTCCTCCAGCGCAGGGTCAGGGGGCGGCGCCGGGTGCTTGATCTCAAATGTCCCAAAAACCTGCTCCCCTGTCCTGGAGTCTGCACTCAGGTGGTCCCGGTCACCCTCCTCTCCCTCCGACACACACTCCTCGCTGTCCTCCTCTTCATCCTCCTCGCAGTCACCGTCTTCCTCTTCCTCCTCCCAGCAAGGTCCCATGCCAAAGGGACCCGCCAGGTAAGAAGCAGAGGACATCTGTGGGGAGACGGGTGACAAAGTGGACATGGTGACCTCCGTCTCCACGTCCCCCTCCATCACCACCTCCTCAGTGTGGTAGCCTTCTTCCAGATCAACCACTGAGAAGGGTTTCGGGCTCTGCCCAGCCTGAGCTGCTGGGTCCGTCTGCCGGCATAGCACCTCGGTGGCTACCAGGCGGTCGGCGGGACACTGGGCGGCTGCCAGGGCCTGGGTCATTATCTGCCAGGTGCCGTCCTGGGTCATCTCCTCCTGGATCTGCCGTACCGTGTTAGCAATGAGCACCGAACGACACAGGTTTGGCTCCACCAGCATGTGGCAGAGCTGCAGCTTGATCAGCGACATGTCGAGCAGCGACTGCCGCTGGAGGCTGTAAGAGGACGTCAGCGTCCGAGCCACCGCAGATGAAGCTGCTGGGCCCTGGTCGCTACTGGAGACTGGCTCCTCCCCGGAGTCTGAGAACTTGCGCTTGGTGCCCTTCGGGAACATGTTGTTTCTCTGTGGCGATGGCAAGGAGACAGAAATAAAGTCAGTAACGGCAACACTTTTCTGAACTAATTTTTCAAACTGACAAACACAAAATGCCTAATTTCACTAGCTAAGAACATAGTGAAAAGAATAAGTGCCATGTAATTAATTATGTAAATGTGTGATGTAATAAGGCTATGTGGTGTAGTATTTGTGTATGGACATGAGGGAGCTAGGACTACAATCTGCTCAACAGCAGCTGTGACTTTATCAATAAACTCTACAGGTTTAACTCTTTATGAACTACAGTAAACAGTACATTGTTTGTTGTAGTCTTTTTCTTAAAGTTTGCTATACCTTTCCTGTTGAGAGGCACAGGCAATAGCAATGCAGCTTGGTCCCGGCTGCAACGCTTCAAGTACTTTTGTACGAGCGACAAGCAGCTTTTGTTCAGCACCATTTCTGCCCATTTTAGGCCAGTCTGAAGCAAGACTCCTGCTGGGCGGAACAACCACACTTTTAACAGACCACTGAGCCACCGAAAATAGCATGGTTACCAACTAAATGCCGACGCTGCATCAAAGTAAGCACAGACTACAGAGACCTTTGTCAGAAAACAAAAACAGCACTCAAGTTACATGATCAGTGCACTTATATTCCTTCCCACTGCCACCTGTGATCAAGAAAATATCCCAATCAATAAGGTGCTTTTAAGGGGTAAAAGTTATAAGAATGTGGAAAATAATAGCATTTACAATATTCACAATACAATATACCACCATGAACCACTAATATTTACATGGGATATCAGGTTTCCAGGTCTACACACGACACACTTCATAAAACTAGTAGAACAAGATTTTCACTTTCTCTTCACTGAGGGAGGGGAAGAAAAGTAAAGTCAACTTCCTTATTACACACCGTTTGGAACACACATATGTCTTACAGGAACAAAACAACAATCCTGCCAACATTAAAGGCCCTCTGACTCCCCAAAATAAACGGGATGCAAGTATATAAGGAGGACTGAGCTTTGAACAGCAGCCTGTGGCATTTAATTTTCCATCAGACAGATAAATAGTGTGCCGTGTCCAGCTGTGTCTCCTCTGTGTAAAAACCTGTGGGCAGGGCATTTGGGTGAATCCACTTGCTTCGAATTTCTATTTGTGATACTTTTTTTTTTTACAAAATAATCACAAAAAGTAAAAACCAGGGGTACAATGAAAATAGTATTGATACATGCAGGACTGTAAAAGCATAGAATTAGGGTTTACAGAATAGAACAGCAAGGAGTTGTTAACAATTTTACAAAAAAACTGCGCACTTTTCAGTGGAAACCAAGATGAAACTAAATGCACCACACACTGCTGTTATTGTCACAATTTATCTCCGCACCAACGAAGCAGAATTTGTTTTTCTTGAAATTGTTATCTTAGGATACCAGGGAAAACTAAGGTCTTATGATCTGTGCTAATTACATACCATGTTACAGTGAACAGAGTGTAACACTCAGGGGTGGTGTGCAAGATTTTACAGCCAAAAACTGTGACGACAAAAACATAATTTAACATTTAACATTTAATCAAGATATAATCACACATGTAATCCAAAAATTGGGTGATTTCTAATTTGAAATTGATTGCAAACGCTCCTTTCCTTCAACAGAGGGAGGTACTGTGCTGCTTTACACACAAGAATACCTGACACAAAATGAGAGAAGGGGATTAAAATATTGCTACACCTGATTAATCTGATGAAAATTCTGGAATCAGCACCATATTGTTAAAAAGTTATAACCCATTCCAAAAAAAAGAGAAGTGAATCTAATGTAAAGATCTTTGAGTCCCCCCTTGCTTACAGTATTACATTTCCTGACAGTGGACAGAATAGGAAGAAAATGTCATTTAAGAAGGTACCTGAAGATCTAAAATACAAAGAGTGAGAAAACAATTATGGACATATGTTGTCTTCAGGTGTAGTGCATTTGTGGCTGGCCCCTGTTAAACAAGAGACACGAAATAGAACTAGCTAACTAAAGGAAAACAACAAAGTGTAAAAAGAAATAAATAAAGAGATATTTTTTAAAAATAAAACAGGAAATGAAATACAACCAGGAAAACCTACAACCTGAGAGAGAGCAAACTGCACAGAGAATTAAAAAACAGTTTTGGTAATGACAGGTATATTGATAAATCTGGTTTTTGAACACCCTATAGTTTAGCATTTTAAGGTCAAATCTCAAGGATTCTACTTGGAAATGAATTGTATGATAAATCTACAGAGTAATGGCCAATATTTTGTTTTTATATATTTTCTTGACTGTTTAAATAGACCCTATATCTCGATCATTCTGACCATGCACATGTAGCAGACAAACAAACATCGTACAAAAACATCAGACCTACAGACTATTAAAAGGAAACAATGATTAAAGATATATTAATTCCCAGAATCTCAGATTCTAATAGCACTAGGATGTCAATAATATTTTTCAATAAGAAAATTCAGAGGAAGTTGCCCAAACTGATACAGTTTCAATCATTTAAACTTAAATTTTGCATGATTATGCCAGTCTATGCAACCAGCATTAACAGTAGTGCTAGCATGCACTTATAGATAAATATGCATTGATTAAGACATGTTTTTTTTGTCTGCTACAGATGCAGAATTATAGTGATTGACATGTAGATCCTTCCCAATACAATAAAAATCACAAACATCCCTTTCATCGGCACCTATACACATTCTTGTTATGTTCTTATTTGAGTTAGTTCTGTCACAAAAGATTTAACAAGAAAATGCTGAGACATATGATGTTCAAAAACACGTACAGCAGGTATCAGGAAATGAGTAATCTAGAGAGAGAAAAATCCCCTCGTTGAAATGACGCCAATACTTTTTGTATTATAAAAACGGCGTGATATTGATATCTAATTATTGTGTTTGTGTGTCAGATTGATCCGCTGAATACAGTGTTGGGTGAAACAACACTACTAAACTGAGCTCTTGTGTTTGTATTATGCTAGGAGCCAAACAAAATGCAGCTTCGCTTTACGTCAATGGCTCCCATCCCCCACCGCACACTGAAAACCAGCACTTTCACAGCGCGCCGTGCTAAATTCATAAATAAACTTATAAACACGGCGGCATTCACTCCCCTGTTCCCGCATTAAAAACCACAACATAACCGCTATCAGCCGCCATGATAAAGCAGGAGCGGTCGCTGTGGAAAGCGGATCGGAGCTGCTGGCCGTGACTGCCGCATGCTTTGTCTTTTCAGCATCACAGCTACCGAGCGACAATGAGGCCATTTTGCGCTAGTAGCTAACAGCTAGCCGGCTAGCTACGCTACGGCTGTGACTTTACGCTTATGAGCTCCGAGCTAAAGCTAACTGAGCTAAAGGTGTTCAGTGAAACGGAAAAAAACCTCCGGGTTTTAAAAAAAAACAACACTTGGCATTCCGCTCAGTTTCATTTTTGGTTATTTCCTCTAACTCACCAACATACACACATAAAAATACAATGCTAGCAAGCTAATTAGCCAGAAGCGCCCACCCACACGTCCTCCCCGGTCCTTCCTCCTTTCTAGCCCCAAAAACAAGAGTTTTTTCGCCGCCGCTTGGCTGTTAAGTTCCTAAAAACAACAAATGCTGACCCAGGTGCCTGGTTAAAGCGAATATCTGCGGGTAGCTGGACTCACCTCGTGTTTGTGTTATTTTATTCCCGTCTCGGTCATAGGATCGACGGCAGGGAAAGCGGAGATCAGGTTCAGATGAGATCATTCATGCCACGGCTTCAAAAACTGAACTACCTCTGTCCTGCTGCTGCGGAGCGGACGGCAGGAGGGAAGGAAGGGAGGGGGAGGGGAGCCGACAAAAGCCAGCCATATGCCTGGGATTCCTCTCTAATGATTTCTCCCTGGTTCTCTCTCTCTCTCTTAATGCCTTATTTGACAAAACAAGTGAACAGCCTGTGTTTGACAGCGAGGATAAAGAAATAAAAAGATCACATGTTGTTCTTGGATATTTGTTCTGCATTTAGGCTACAAAGAAAATCAAACAGATTATCAGTGGTGGAGGAATTCGGGTTATTAAGTAAAAAATAGCAGTTCCCAAAGGTGGAAATATTTACTCAAGTACTAGTATTTACATTTTCCAATTTGTACTCCATTACATCTCCCACTGATATAGGCCTATTGTACTTTTTACTCCACTGCAAGTTTTTTTAAAGGCATTCAGAGCATTACCCGCAGTAATACCAGTAGAATCTTAAACATTATCATCATAGCTTCATGACCAGATGTGAAATTGACATCATACCTGCATCCTAATGGTCAAGTCAGTTTTATTTATATGGCCAAATATCACAAATCCCAAATTTGACTCAAATCTGTACAGCACACAACCCCCCCTTGTCCTAAGACTGCCCCAAAATTAACTTTAACATGGAAAAAACCTTTGGAACCTAAGGAAGCCTCAGGAGGATAGACAGGAGGGTAGACGACAAAAGCCAGCTATATGACTGGGACTCCTCTCTAATGCTTACTCCCCGGTTCTCTCTCTCTCTCAATGCTTTTATTGGACAAAACAAGTGAACATCCTGTGGTTGGCAGCTAGAAAAAGAAATAAAAAGATCACGTTATTCTTGTATATTTGTTCTGCATTTACACTGCATTAATCGAAGGAAAAACAAACAGATAATTGGGTGGAGGAATTCAGATTATTCCCATAAATTTAAAAAAGAGCAGTGCCAAGGGTGGAAACATTTACACAAGTACTGCACTGAAGCACAATTTTGAGTTTTGAGTATTTTACTTGTACTCTACATCTCCGCTCCCTCCCATCTATTGCGCTTTTGACTCCTCTGCAATTTATCTGAAAGGTTTTGTTAAAAGTTTATTTTTTAGTTTCTTTATTCAGATTAAGATATTTGCATATACATAAGTAAATATAAAAATAAAATCAAAAGAGGCTTTAGTGGCATGGCAAATAGACATTTACACCTAGAAATACAAGTGGCATCATCAACATCGCAGCTGCACGAACAGATGTGAATTTGACATCATAGCTGCATCGTAATAGTCAAGTCAAGTTATAAACATAAACAGAAGAATTTTTAAGAGAGGGCTTGTGACCTCTTTAAAAAAACAGTGTTAAGTTGGGGCCCCTTGTCATGTTTCAGGTGTCTATGAGTTGAGAGGGATTTCCCCCTTTAAACCTCTCAGGTGGTTTCATAACCGTTCAACTGGTTTCTTCTTTCCTCTCACAGTGATCATCTCGCTAAACCACTCAGATTTATCTTGTGATAAGAGCCCAACCCCCAGGTTGTTGAACCACTTCACTAAAGTAGTAAAGCTATGCGTAAAATAGTAAGTTAGCTCCACCTCGACCAGCGACAGCAATACTTTTAATACTTAATGTGTATTTTGATGATAATACCTTTGAAGGACATTTACTTGTAAAGGAGTATTTTGAGATTATTGACAAACTGTAAAAAAACAAGTTAAAGACCTGCATTGGAAATATTACTTATGAGTGGCGTACTATTAGAAAAATAATTACAGACTGTAATACTGTGATTGTTCTTGTTCTTGAATAGAACACAGGAGTGCATTGCTTTTATGTATTATCCAACAATGGATTATTTTTGCAGATGCATTAACGTGAAAAGTAAGAATTATTGTTGTAGTTTGAAGAGGTGGGGGCTAATTTCATATACTGCTGCATAATCTGTAACAGACAAGCTCACCATATGGTTTGTGTGTCAAATTTGTGATGTAGCTAGTAAAAGTACAATATTTCTTTCTGAAAAGTGATAATTAAATAAAGACTCTCACTTTGATATACTAGATAAGATAAATCCACGCTTACATAATGTAACTATGATGAGAATAGTTTTTTATGAGCAAGAAGGCAGAAAGTTAATATCTAAATACAATTGAGTTTTAAATATGCGTGGCTTTAAGACGTAGGCCATTATTTACTCATAAGTAATATTTATATAGCTCAAAATCACAAATTTACCTCAAAGGGATTTACAGTCTATAGAACAATGACACCCCAAACCCTTGGACCCTTAGTTCAGATATGGAAAACTTCAACAAGAAAAATCTTAATGTTTCAGAAAAAAAGGGAGACATTTCAGTAGGAGTATGATTATCAGTGGGAGGCATGCTGTATGTACAGAGAACAAAGAAAATCTCCCACTGTCTTTAGCCATTTAGAGATTTCAGTCAGATAAAACAATGTAACACCCAGTAATACCAGTGGCTTCATTAACATTATCATCATCATCATAGCTGCACGAACAGATGTAAAATTGACCATTATTTGAGACTGTCTCTCTTCCCAATGTCTCAAATCCCAAATTTACAATCTGCACAGCAGACAACACCCTCTGTGTCGTGCTTAGACCGTCAATTCGGATGACAAAAAAAAAACGCCCCCAAAAGGGGAAAAATGTTCAGTAAGAGCAACAGAGGAGGGGTTCCCATCTGTGACAGACAGACATGCAGTAAGTACAGAATAGATTTACAGTATGGACATTCACGATGACAGATTTATAGATATATTACAAACATACAATATGAAGAATATGGATGTAGAGTGTAGTAAAGATCCTCAATATATCTTTTTTTTTTATTCACTTCCTTTAGTTCCTGTTCTTTTCACTGATTGGCTCCCACTTCCACCTTTGCTTCCTAACTGAGTTGATTGTGTTCACCTGGTTCACACTATTTAAGGACTGCACTCCCTTTCACTTCCACATGGGGTGGCAGTTCTGGTAAGAAGTTTAATTTACTCTTTAGTTTTATCCTATATCCATGTTTATGAAAACTTAGTTTAGATGTCTGTCTTTTCTTATTTCTTTGAAATGGACATGTGAGTTTAGGTTATAATCTTATGTTTGCTTTCTTTCAGATTGAACAACTCATGTATGTCTTTCTTTCCCTTATTATGTTGACAAATGCCTCATCTAAATGAGAGGAAATAAAACATATTCAGAGGATATGCAAAGTTTCCTGGCTTCCTTCCACGCATTCTGACCGATGCGTCAAATGACGATAGTAAATGTACCTTTTGAACCCTTCCTACTTTACATAGAGCAACTTCTGTTGTGATTGAACAGGCCTTAGCCAGAGGGCCTGCTCCATACCTACACAAAAGCTCAACACAGAAAGGATAAAGGAAACAAACACACAGAGGGAGAGAGACGAGAGGAGAGGCTGAATCTCCTGGAGGACGAAGATCCAGATCCAAAACATCTGAAGAGAGGCACAGAGAAAAAGAGCGCGAGAGAGAGGTCACAGGATGGCCGATGCTTGAGCGAAAAGAGAGGAGAAACTAGAGAGATTGGACACTCAGGCGCTTGTTGGATACGAACAAGGATTAGAGAGATGCACAATAAAAATTCACCATCAACAAATAAATCACATTAACTGTAACATTCTAGCAGTAGGGGTATTAATTGTATACAGTAGTAACTATAAATCTTTAAAACTGTCTAAACATAAACAAACGAACCAAACATCTTTCACCTTGAAGCTGCATCAAGTAATATTACACAGTTTAAAATACTCCCAATGGGAGCGAGAGGTAACTATTTGAAAGGTTCACAACTTCTGTAACATGACGTCAGGAAAAGGTTGACTCGTGTTCACCAGCAGCTGCTAACGCTTAACCTCTGTTTTAACAAACGATACAGCCTATGATTAACTACTTATTTTTTACATATTTCCACACACAGATCAATGTATTTCAAGATCTTATTTTAAGTTATTTACTTGACACCAGTGCACTGATCATTCTTGCCGTCTTAAAAAAAAACAACACATGCATAAATCGGAATAAGTTGAATAATCTTACTCCTTTTTCAAATTGAGATGATATTTGGTGTACAGTGTTGAGTGTGTCTTTATAAAGTATAAGTTGCAGTCAGATTGCAGGTTGACTGCCGTTCACAGGTTGTATTTACCATGTCTGGATGGCTGAAATGCCTTTAATCAAAACCTTTCTGTGGAAAATGCAGTTTTTGTCTGCAGGCACAGACACTAATACTGTAAATTTAAGTTTTGTAGATTTTACAGCAGATGGCAGTTAAAGTATCTAAGTGTGAACAGTTAGTACAGTTAGCTTTAGCTTAATTTAATTATCTTTTTTATAGTAGATATTTACAAGCACTTTGAATCTCCTGTTTCTCCATATATTCTCACAACACCTCCACCTGAATGATCTTCTGTTTGTGTGCTATCCACGCAGAGCCTACCACATGCAGCAAGATTATAAGCAACTGGTAATATCAAATGCATTGTACGGACCCAATTTACATCATGCACTAACAAATGGATAAAATATCCATTATCTAGATATTTTATATGGATATGAAAAAACACATGTTAATAGTGTAAGGGTGGTTCATTCAGTCTGTTCACATTTATCAAACCACAGAAACGTTTTCAGTAGTGATTTGTATTGATTACAGGGTGAATAATCCTGCCACACTGGCAAATTTTAATACGAAAGAGTCTGTAAAAGATAAGTGGACATTTTTTTCCGTGATTTATCCACTTCCTGCAATTTATGTATGCTGATTAGAAATTGCAGAAAATAAGAAAGCATAATCAAACACCAAGTGTAAATGCAAATGGATTCCATTTGGTATCTTGATGCCGATTATGTTTTTAAAGCCAGATGTTAACAGGTTCTTAGAATTATGTGTATCCATCTTAATAGTTGGGTTTCAGAGCTAGTTTAATTAAATATCAAAATCTAGTATGTTTATCTCTCCCTGAATTTCCCTTCTAAAAAATTAGTTACCGACACATTTATCACCCACCTTCAGTCTTATCTCTCTGCTGCCAGGACTACCACACATAACTGCCTACGAGTCTGATTGGTGTAATTATCAGTAATTATCGGGGCTGGTGATGCTTATTATGTCCGCCATGGAGGGTTTTTTGTTTTCACTCTTGGTAATTAGTTTAATCTGCCTTCCTATTAACGATGTCTTTCGGAAACTTATGTCCTTATATATTTTTAGAAACATTGCTTGAGCCAAAAAGGCAGCTGATTAGACTTCTTCACTGATCTGGGATCCGATAGGTGAAGTAATTATCTATATATTACCTGTAAGGGACAATCAAATTGACTTAAGTGATAAGAACGATGTAAAACAAGCGTTTCCTCAGTTATACAGTACATAGAATCCCCTGCAGATTCTTTTGAACACTGTTAATAAAATAAAGATGGTAAAATGTTTCCTTCACATGTCAGCAGTGGAGTATGCAGTGATACGGACCACAGTATGAGGGGAAAGGGCTGTTTGAAACAGCACAGTCCCTTCATTTTCCTGCTTACTGCCTGATATGTAAATTATGTGTGTTGGAGGAATGTGTTTACTGTGAGCCATGTAAATGTTCTAGGCAGGTCAATGAGGGATGAAACTGACTGACTGATTATTTCCATTATTGTTTAACCGTTTCTTTCTATAAAACGTCAGAAAACTGTTAAAACTGCTGATCATGGTTTCCTAAAGTCCAAGTTAAGATCTACATAGGGAAATATTTAAAATTTTACATTCAAACTATAAGATGAGCTTTGACATAATACCAATTACCAGCCCAATAGTAAATAGACCTTTAACAGCTACAACATAAAAATGCTGCATGTAGACTTTTAGTAGCATATCACCCTCACAGGGATCATTTTGCATAATAAAAGTACTTTTACTTTTGATACTTTAAGTTTTTTGCTGCTAATACTTTTGAACTTTTACTTTGCAGAACTTTTACTTGCAATGGAATAAATTTAACTTGAGTTATTGATGCTTAAGTAAACATATTGAATATTTTCAGTACTAATTAGTAAATACTGGTATTAAGTACAGTGTAAGTGAGTACAAACCATGTAAACTTCTATAAACCTTGTTAATATTTATGTTGTTAGGAAAAAAACATCAATCTTTAGTTTCCAAAACAGTAAAAAGGCTCTGATGAATTTAGAGCTACAAATAATGTCTATTGTCATTATTGATTAATCAATCAAATACTTTTTTGATTACTCGCTTAATTTGTAAAGTAGTAGAAACTTCCCAAAGCCCAAGGTGACATCTTCAAATCCCTTGTTTTGTCCGACCATCTGTCCAAAACTCAATGATATTAGTTTTAATGATATAAACCAGAGACAAGGAGCAAACCCACACATTTGTGCTGAAGTTGCATCGTAACCTTGTAGTTTTGGTTGATTATTTTTAATTATTTATCAAAATTGGACTAATTGATTGATCCATTAATCCTTTCAGCTTTTACATGCATGTTATTTTGACAAAGCAGCCCTGTGGGTCACAAAGTAAATCTAGTTTATCAAAGACATCAGCATTAGCCTCATATAATAAATTGTATTGCTGAGTATTGTCCTCGTATGCATCTTATAGAGAAAGATATATGACATTTTACTGATAAAAGTCAGCTTTTATTGACAAACAGCATGGTGAACGACTAAAACACACAAAATAAAACAATAGTATGGCAAGCTGTTTTTTTATTTTTAGTTCAATTCCTTAAAACGTACTACTCGCTATTACTACTAAAAGCTACCAGTACTTATTTTTAGTTACTACTAACTCGAATAGATTTGTGGGTTTATTTTAAAATGTGCTACTTTTGGCTCTGATCAAGCTGCTTCTCTCTGTCAGAAATCATCACTCTGGAGTGTCGTCAATGTCCCGCCCACGGCCCTATCTGATTGGTTGCAAGTCGCGAAAAATAGCCTATCAACACTCGGGCAGCAGCAGAGCCGCCGAAGGGAAGGCAGCTGATACAGAAGCTTCAATAAACATCACGATGTCATGATCTGTTGCTATGATGACAAGCTGCCCGGTGTCCCTGTTACACCAGTGAACATGCCGGAACACACAGCTATGGGGTTTTACTCAGTGACGGCTTTTAAATCAGTCGCTCTCCCCCTTACTCTCTCCCTGCACTTCAGAGTTAAACACAGCATGTATCTGTCTTTTCTGCGCTTTCACTGCCTCTCTGCATCGGGATGTAGCCTATCGTGGGCCTAAAATATTTATTACCTCTAGAAATAAACAGTGGGAGGATTTTTCTTATATATGTGATAAACTTTAACCTGGGGTGGGGGTGTCCCCCCGTTTTTTTATTTTTCACAAATCGCACCCTGCAAGTAACTATTCATTAAGTAACATTTTCATTCTAGTAAATTCTATTTTGTTACATTCATTAATTACTTGTGGATAGTAACATTTAAATTCTTACTAGTAAGAATGCAATTGTTACTAGTAAAGAACTCTGCTATCTAAATAACAGATACTACTAAAATACTACTACTCTAAAAGTTTATAGTAGGCTAACTAATGAAAAAGTGATATCTGAACTGCAGAGCCCCATTGATATAATCTGTAACTAAATGATCTACTAGTATCTAATCAGTTTTTACTAGTCAAATGGGAATACTTACTAGTAACTAGGTGAATAATTACTAGTGACTGATGAATTACCAGAACTAAAAGTACTAGTAGCTTTTAAATTGCGACTAGTACGTTTTTAAGGAGCAAAAACGACTTGCCAAAACCTTGGAGGGATAATAACGATGCAACATCTAAAAAGACACTTCCTTAACCTTTAAGAATTAAACGTTTTGAAGGTAAGCACCAAATGTTCCTCCAGTCCTGGTCTGAAGTAAATTTATACCAATAAAGAACAACATTTGCTTCTAATATGTTTCTTTCCAGAAATCTTCCTCCATGACGCGGAATCAGTCTTTCAGATATTAACTTCCGGCAGGGGGGAACATTTTTTTTACCTCTTTCCACAAAGTTCCGTTTCCAGCAATTTCTGTGACTCGGCGCATAAACGCAGGAGCACCGCTAGAGCTCTATCAGCAGGAGCTACGAGAGGCTTCTAGAAACAACGTGCACCGGGCAGACACCGGCAAACAAAACCTGCTCTCCGCACACAGCGTTACACATTAAAGCTTTTTAAAATCATTTAGCTGGTCAGATGGCGAAGTGGGGAGAAGGAGACCCTCGTTGGATTGTAGAGGAGAGAGCTGATGCGACTAATGTCAACAACTGGCACTGGTAAGAAAGATGAAAGGGCACTGGCTGGCTAGCTAGCCCGCTAATGCTAACAGCACACATTTAACGTTAGCGCTTATTTAACGCAGTGACACGCGACAGCTGTTATTTTTTGGGATTTAGGTCCCCTATGTAGATCAATTAGTGTTGTTTACTTGTTCATAGACAGCTCTGGGTGTAAAATATAGAGTATTATTAAAGTAAAGAATCACATTTTACGGGTCTTATGATCGTTTTCAGGTTAGCTTCTCGGGTAGCTAGCGACTGTAGTTTCTAATGCATGCATTGAGGTTGGTAGCTATTACAACACACGTGTGTAGGTGTTTTAACATGTTCATGTGGTTAAAAAGTTACAGATTAGTACACATGTATAGAGCCCTATTTATAATCTGTATATTTTATCTTGTCAGCTGTTGATATCTTGTGATCTCGACGTAACGTTAGTGTAAAAGTAACCCATTCACCTCCATGATTCACTTCACAAGTGTCTTGACATGTCTGACATGTCTAAAGCGTGGTTACAAAACTCAGGAAAGGGGCACTAGATTTATGGCATTGTGTCAGGAGTAAGTTCCTACTCNCCTTTGTATTTATATCAAAAAAATGTTGCTGTTAAATAGATTCAAGAATACATTTCCCTCTCAGCAGCTTGCTGTCAAGGGAAAAGCTGCTTGGTATTTGTGAAAATTGAGTTCACCCAGAGTGATTTGTAAAGATGTATTAGTAGTTGAAGCAAATCGACACTGCTGTTTAAAGAGCTAAATGTCCTTGACTGGAAAGGGGATGAATCCTTCCAGAATACGCCTGCTGGAAAGATAAATTGGTCAGTAACAAACTGATGTCTGTCTGGAAGCTATGCATCTCCAGGAAAATATGTTTATATACACACACTAAACAGGATGGATAGATAGAAAGAATATGCAGATTTGTGTTATTTACCCGTTTGGATGTGCGCTCTCTCATCACTGCTACCTCTGCTGGACTTTTCAGGACTGAACGAGATGCAACAAACTGGTCGTCGGACAAATTGAAATCTCTGGTCCTTGGAGTGACTGTGGAGAACGAGGAGGGGAGCTGCGAGGTGACAGAAGTCAGCAAGTTGGAAGGAGAGGCCTCGATTAACAACCGCAAAGGGAAACTCATTTTCTTTTATGAATGGAACCTGAAAGCAGATTGGACCGGTAGGTAGAGGACTGTGGCTAGCGTTGATTTTATTTTGTGAGGAATTTAGTGAAATATTTCTGCATTAAATTGGTCGTACATTTGCAAACAGTTGTGGTGACTGTCCTTGGTGCTATCGGTTCAAAATGAATACGGGGGAAACTAACGTAATCACCTACCTTCTGTAGTGCTTCTTTCCTGTAAAGCCACGACAACTTTCTCATTTTGACAGTCAGATTCTTCTTAAAATAGAAATAGAAGACAAAAACTCATCAGCTGATAAAACAGAGGTTTGTTATGTCTGCTGACATCTTTATTCTCTTTATTTTACCAGGAAAGTCAAAAGCAGGAGTCAAATATAAAGGAACAATTGAAGTTCCAAACCTTTCTGATGAGAACGACATGGAGGATCTTGATGTGAGTTTTAATAAAGAACTTGTGCACAATGATTCTGACTGACTGAGTGGTGTAAGAACAGCGTGGTGACGCCCCTCCTGTGATTCTCGTCCAGATTTCTGTGTCATTGAATAAAGATGAACCTGATACGCCACTGGTCAACCTGATGAAGACAAAAGGAGCCGAGAAAATCCGCGAAGCCCTAGGGAGCTACGTTGGGTTCTTAAAAACAGGTGCGTGAAATCTGTCAGTGATCCAAATCCAAAATGAAACAAAAAAGGGGTCTATTCACCACCAAAACTCACAACATCGGATCTGTTAGCAGTGTCACTACCTGAAAAATACCTGTAACTTTTTCCTGAGTTAAAAACTGCTATGTGGGAAATTTAACAGCCCCACATAAAAACTGTAGAATAGAAATAGAATTTGCTCGAAATCAATAATAAAATGCTTATTTCAAACTGAAAGAACTAACACTTTCTCTTGAGAATCGATATGTTAAACTTGTATAAAAATGTTGTTTCCTATTGAATAGTAGAAGTTGTTTTTACAATACTGAGGATAAGCGTCCTCAACGATTATCTATTAGAATCAAACCTTTACATTTTTAAAATGTTGTATTGCAGAATTCACCCAGGGAATGATCCTGCCTACAGCCAACGGTGTGACCAAGCTACAATCCCCATCACAGTCCAAAGCCAAGCAGGATAAAACTCAGGTTCGTCCCGTCTGTCACTTACAAATAATCTCCAGCCATTGGCTACATTTTCAGAAGAGAATTTGTCTCTAAATTATTCACTTTAAGAATATCATCAGTTACGAACCACCAGTGTTTTCCCTGCAGCAGTGCAGCAGATCTCCCCTCACCAGACTTTTGTTCTTGTTGTGTGGAACAGATTTCCTCCTCAAGCAGCAAAGCTGTTCCAGTCAACACCGGCGTCAAGATCCCCACCTGTAAATTCAACATGAAAGAAACATTCCTCACCTCACCAGCTGAACTCTACAGGGTCTTCCTCAACCAGGAGGTGAGTGTTCATTTTTTTATCCATCTTAAGCTGCACTGGTTCACTTTTCAGCATTTCCTTTTGCCATTTAAAGGCCTTACAGCTGAATAAATATCAATAAATACACATTTTAAGGTTACAAGCATGTAACAAAGATTTGATTTAGGCTGTCTGGTTAAAGTGTTTGTATCTGTTCGATCTGCAGATGGTCCAGGCGTTCACACATGCTCCAGCGATAGTGGACGGAGAGAAGGGTGGAAAGTTTCGTCTGCTAGACGGAAATGTTTTTGGTGAATTCACAGAGCTGGTAAGACTAACGTTCAGCCTTTAAACCATAAAAATATCTTTAATATAGATGTGTACATCAGCAATGTGGACTTATGAATGACAATGAATTCTCTCTCTCCACCAGGTACCTGATGAGAAAATAGTTATGAAGTGGAGGTATAACAACTGGCCCTGTGGTATGTTCATTAAAATATTTTTTAAATATTTCAGATCACATTTAAACACGCAAACATTTTCACTCACACTTAATGTGTGTGGCTGGCGATCACAAAAAATAATGTGGACTATATTTGTTAGTAAAGGCATTCTGCCTTTAGGTTGAGTGGTTCAAATGACCCAATGCAGAGAGAGCAGCCGTGGTCGAGCGACCTAGAGATTGAATGAAGAGAGGGACTGGTGCGAACAAAGCAGTGAATCAGGAAAACTTTTTTTCCTGATTCTGAGATTTTTGAGTCCATACATTGTTTTTGTTTGTTTTTTTTGGAAAATTCATTCTGCATTTTAATCACTTTTTTTTAATAAATATTTTTACATTAACTACATTTGCTCAAACTGTTTATTTCAGAATCAGAAAGAGCTTTATTGCCAAGGAGTAATATAGATGTACAAGGATTTTTGCTATGGTGATGAGGTGTAAACATACAGTTTACATAAGTAAATGTGATGCAAGTTATAAAATAATATAAACATACAGAGAAAGACTGTCTAAAACCAGTTTGTGACCAGAATGGGAGGGTTCATTTTGTAAAAATGCCAAATTTTGGCTGGTTACATTCTCTCCGATATGAATATTTTCTTGCTTTCTTTCATTGAATTTCACAGAAAATTGAAAATATTCAGGAATTTAATCATTGGTTTAGACTAAATAAACATTACATATCACATTAAAAACCTCTTTATCATTTGAGATGTAACTCCTTCATATTTTAACATTTTATGACTATAATTTATTGGAAAAGTAATATTTTGTATCAGCAACCTTTAACTCTGTCCACAAGACAAACTAATTCTGCAGATGACCGTAGAAGAATGACCTTTGCTGCAGTCATATTTATTTTTTGTTATTCAGAAATAACAAATTTAGAATTAGCCTCAGCTCTGGGATCATAATTCACCTCTACTTGTTCTTCACTAACAAAGTTTATAGTTTAACTTGCTGGTGGTTAAAGTGCGGTTGTGTTTCCGCTTCACAGAGCATTACGCGACCATCTCGATGACTTTGTCGGACCGGAGCAGTGAGACGGTGCTGAATGTGGAGTGTCGAGGCGTCCCGGACAACGAGGAGGAGCGGACGAAAGAAGGCTGGAAGAGATACTACTTCGAAGCTATTAAACAGACTTTTGGCTACGGAGCACGGCTCTTCTGAAGATGCTGAAGATGGTGTAGCGTAGTACTGTTTTCATTTCTCGTCTGAATTTTTAAACTTCTTGTCCTTAGAGCTGTCTGGCACAAGATGTCCCACTGCAAACTCATAGCACGAGTTAAAGGAAGAGATGAAGTAGGGGAGGCCAGCCTGTCTCTGTGTGTAAGGTTTTAATTTCTGAACATATTTAAATCTAGATTTCTCCCCGTAAGTATTTGGGTCTGTTGTTCAAAGGTGTAAGTGGACTGTGCCTTTAGGACTCTGGATGGAAAATCGGTTGAATAAAGCAAAAGAATCTATTGAACCACTGCTGTAAATTGGCCTCCACTTCTATAAATATGTAATTAATGCAAGAGTTAAAATAAAGGTTGCTTTTCTTTTATTTGAGAACATATTATGTTGCTTTAAAAAGTTTTTTTTTTACTCTTTTCAGTGTAACTAGTGAAGATGCATGTTTCTTTTCAAACTACCAGACGGAGGAATGACTACTGGACTGGGTTTTAACTTTACTCGTGAAGTCTGTCACTTATCGTTAAGCAGTACTGTACTTTCAGTTGTTTCATTGAGACTTCATAAAAATGCACATTGAGCTCCCGGCGTCTGTCTGTGTGACCGGATCAGCTCGGACCTTCAGTAGGAATGTTGGCACAAATGTTGGAACGTGAAAAAGGTTTCCATTCCTTATGAGCGTAGCAAGCTAAGAGACGTTTTTGCTATATTTGGCTTCAAAATGTAAAAAGTTTTCAGAACAAAATGCATCTATTTATTCATCATTTCATCCCTTCACGATGTAAAAAGATGAGCTGGTGTGAATAAACCAATCCCTGGACACGCTTGATTTGTTTTTATTTATGTGAGCACATCTTTTAACTTCTTCACGCTAAGTTTGTCAATGACAGAAGGCTGAAATAAATTTATTTATTTACAGTTTGATTACATTTCATATTCAAAGGTTTGCTGTCTTTAAAACGTTAATTTACAAGTGCTTTAAAAATTTAATGCTCAAAACAGAAACCACAAAAAGGCCACTATTCAGCAAAATAAGCACTTAGTTTTTTTTCTTTTAAACTGACATAAGCTGACAAGAGCATAACGCATTTTCAATTCAACTGTAAAGCAAAATGGCTGAACAACCAAAACCCTTTAGAACTTAAAAGTAAGAAGCAATTCACATATATTAAATATTTTCTTTAGTGTAAACTTAGGAGGACAAGAAGAATTCTCTCAACACATGACAAACAAAAAAGGGAGAGGGCTTCACTTCAAAATGTAACATCTTTTACAAAAAACAAAAATCCCCAAACTATATTAACAGGCAAGTGTCTAAACTAAGAAAACTTAAATGTTTTTTTCTCCCATAGTAAATCGTTAAATGGAGAGCAACTTGATGAAATGATGCTGCTGTAAGTTCACAGCACGTTCCTGTGGTTGCTCACAGTCATAAGCAGATGTAGAGCTCCGACTCCTGGAAAGAAAGAGGGTAGGTTGAGTCATGTGGAACACCTGTGAACGTTACTAAACCTGGGACGAATCTGCCTCTTTCCATCTTTCCTCTGGTGGCACAGGACAAACTTTGTATGTTTTACCACAGGGGAGTTTGTTTTGTGGACTGTAATAAACATCACTGCCTCATGAGGTCGCTATTGTAACTTACTTCAGCTGGGAGTTTATCATCAACACAAACGGTAGCTCATGTTGCTACTGAGCAGGAGCGTGGAACCTTTTAATTTATAACCTGCTCTATAATGACGGGCACTAAAGAAGATAAAAACATATCTTTCTTTTCGGTTTGGTTTCATGTCAGAAGATGAATGTGAGTGAAAGTGTTGTCAGTCGTAGAATACGTACACCAGAGCTGGAGTCGTTGTCCAGCGAGTCGAGACTCGACCGTGGCGCCATTTCTACCACTTCAGTGGGCTTTTTAACAGAAAGGTCATGCTGTCTGCTCCTGGAAAGAACATCATGTCAAGTATAATGTTAGAAACAATTTAATGATTTAAGCTAAAATGTGGTGATTTGCTCATAGACTTCAAACGATTGTTCAACTCATAATGAAAATAAACATTACAACCCTAATATAGATGTACTGTAGATTAGCGTCTCAACTAACAATTATTTTAACTGTCGATTAATCTGTTATTATATTATTATATAAGGGTGGTGATGGCACAATGGATAAGACTATGCCTTTGGTGTGAGAGACCCGGGGGTTCAATTCCCCACTGTGACCCAGCCACCATTGTGTCCCTGAGCAAGACACTTAACCCCTAGTTGCCCCAGAGGCGTGCGACCTCTGACATGTATAGCAATTCTAAGTCGCTTTGGATAAAAGCGTCAGCTAAATGAATAAATGTAAATGTATATTCTCCATTAATAGATAAGTTATTTGGTCTCTAAAATGCAAGAAAATGGTGAAATATGTCGGTCAGTGTTTCCCAAAGGCCAAGGTGACGTCCTCCCACGTCTAGTTTTGTTCACAACCCAAAAGGTATTCAGTTTACTGTCATCAAGTTGTAAAGAAACCAGAAAATATTCACTTTTAAGAAGCCGGAATCAGTGAATTTTAGAACTTTTTTATTCAACTCAAAATGAAAATAGTAACCAATTAGTTGAAAATAATCGATTAATTGTTGCAGCTCTACTGTAGATGTAACACAAAGATCTTTCTCAGATTTAAGTGAATGTGTGAAATTTAGTTGCAAACATGCAACATTTAAAACATAGTTTACCTCTCGTGTTTTTTTATTGCTTCTAAAAATGCTAATAAACTACACTTCTCTGAAAAGACAATAACTTGGATAAAAGCCTAAATGCTGTAACACAATATTCATCATATTTACACTTCTCACTTCCCAATTAGTGATGTTTAAACTTTTCAAACACTATAACAACTGATGAGAAATCGTCGGTCTCTACCTGTATAACGGCCACATACTCATGCCTCTGTTGTCCTTCTGGCCTGCCGTAGAAGTGGCTCGCTCCACCAGGTCTTTGAGGAAGTGGAAGAGCTTCTCTGACTCTATGCACTGCTTCCTACACAGCAACATAATAAATCGTCCCCTCCTCATAGACACTTTTTTTGAAATATAAACATGACATTATCAAAAATCTAAGCTGTGTCCTAATTCCATACTACATACTGAATAAGTTTAGGGTATTAAGTGTGTTCATACACAAAAAAACAAAAGGATACTTGAAAGTGTCGGTATGCAGACTGATTGTTGTGTAAATTAAATTTTGGATGGGGACAGAGGCATCTCCAAGAAGATTTAAGAAAATAAGTATTTGTGCATTGTAGAATAATGTACAAAAAAATCTTAAATACCAATAGTATAAAGATAAGTATGTTGTATATAGTTTATACTATCAGTTTGGCATATGGGCAGTGAATGCATCACAGCAGGATTTCTCTGGATTTCTTCTTTAGTGTAGATTTGCTGACAAATATCCAGTCAGCACAATTATCAAAGACGATTAATGACAAAGTGTGTGTGTATATACTGTGTGAAACACACAGACAGAAGTAATTTCATAAATCTGCCCAGTGTGCTTTTGTGAAGGTGGAACAGGAGGCTTACTCACATGTGAGCGACAGACACGACGGCACTGAGCTTCGACTGGGTTATCAGGCAGGTTTCAGTCAGCAGACACTTCAGGAACATTTCCAGCGCCCGAGCTGATCTCTGCAGTTCAGGGACTTCAACACATCTCACTGTCTGCTCCGAGACGACACAACCTCTCAACACTGGCCTTTAATGAAAAATATAGTCACATCTATATTTGACGGTTTCCTTCAGGACTACAACAGATAGCAGATTGTATCACCTGCAGGGCTGTTCTTTGATACATTTTCCTGAATTATTTATTGTTCCAGCACTTTGTTTGTTAATTAATGCCTCATTTTGAAGTAGCAGTGTGTTAAACTGAGTGGGGGGTCTGCAAAACCTTGAAGAAATCCATGTGTTCAGGTTTCACTGGTGAGTTTTGTGTCCTGTGATGGTCTCAATGCAGCTTTAAAGGCTTTTCCATCCTCATAATATGAAAACTGTGAAGAATAACAAGCATTCTTTGAGGTTTTGGAAAGAATAACAATAGTTAAATGTCAGACTGGCTATTTGAAATTTTTTCACGCAAAAACAATTCAAACATTTAAAAATAGACATTATTTATGCTGCATGCGATGTGTTAAGAGGATATTCCTTCAGAATGGAAGGACTATAACCCCCAAGCATGCTTAGGAAAGAGCTGGAGGAAAACAGAGGGGTGATCAGCTACAGCTAATCCTGCAGGTTTAAAAAAAGATACAGATGATCACAGGAACCGCCACCGCAATCCTCCCCACCTCTGCGTCCTTCTGCATGATCTTTTTGATGCGACTCTGGGAGCAAAAACAAAGATTTCACCACTTTCAGAGACATCCATGATGGAAATACAAATTCAGCTGCTGCATTCAGGCACTCCTTGTAGGTCATGAAAGCAACATGTAAAGCATTCAGGCTGTAAACTTCTAAGTAATAATAAACAGAGCCTAAAAATTAAGTTTTAATTTGTCACATTCATTCACTATGATTATATATATCTGTTCACCTATCTTTATGTTTACATGACATAAATTAGCCTACGCATCAAAGAAGATTAAAAACATTAAATGATAAGTGTAGAATAGGTAAAAAATAAGATTCAAAACACCAAAGAATAACAAATAAAATAGAAAGCTCTGGAGAACAGACCAATATGCTGTTATTCAAAATCAAAATAACTCTCATAACTCACATGAATCTGCTTATTATGTCGCTGATCTATATTTTCTATATTTTCATTTTCTGTCCATTTATATCTTGTTTTACTTTCTGTCTTGTCCTTCCTTCTGTATGTTGTTTTGGGGTTTTTTTTTAACTTGCAGGTTAAATTTGTGTCCAAACAAGACCGGAGCGACGTTTTATCTGTCAAGTACTTTAATTATTTGAATGTTGGTATGAAAGCCTTCAGAATGTGTTAACTCAAGCTCCCGTGCTGCTGTCAACACTGTAAATATCCCGAGTTTGACCCGGGAATCATAGGAAATTAAGTGTTGTTTACCACTTTGTCAGGTCAGTGACAGCCCAGATGTCCGACAGCCCCTGAAAGCAGCAGGTACACTGAACACACCATGCTACATGAACGCAGCTAACAGTTAGCTCGTTTTAATCTGACCTTTTAACAGCTTCAGTACGCCAAAATAAAGTTTATACTCACAGGAGGGAACCGCACATTATATCTTCTCTTCTGTCCGGGCATTTTACTCGCTTGAATCCGCGCGGTTCGATCACATTTTTCATGTTTTCACCGCAAACCTCCTCTGAGTCCATTTGTTTACCTTTAGCAGGAGCAAACCTGAAAAACACACCTGAGGTCAACCCTCGTGACCCCAATAATGACGTCATGACCCCCGCAATTTCGTTTTTCTTAACAATTTAAGTTTGTAGAAATGGCATTAATTTAATTGTTGGTATTTTAATAATCCCTGCTGATTTTTTTTTAACGTTGACATCAGCGGGATGTAAAATGTGCCAAATTTTGACAAAAGTCTAATTGTTCTCTGCAGTCCTTCACTAGGTAAAGAACAAAATGAAAGAATTACAAGCAAATACATCAGGTGGTTTCTTATGTAATTTAAAAACAACAAACTATTAACTTATAATAAAGAAGAACGTTTGGCTTTTTTCTATGGCTCTTTTAAAATAAGACATGTACCTTTTTTTGTATAATTAGTATTTTATTGAATTTTTAATCACCACTGTCCATCACATTGTAATCACCATAACAGCTGACATCTTAACATATATCGCATAGTGATGACAACAAGAAGAAGGAAATAAAAATAAGAATACACACCTAAAAGGATTAGTCCAGAAGAGGTAGTAGAAATCAGAAGAAAAAAACAAAACAAAAAACACATGCATCAAATGTACAGTTTTACAATAAGCACCATGCTCTCATCTGGTAGCAATATATTGAGCTATTTTCCCCATTTTGCCACATATTTTTCTGCTCTGCCATTGATGTTGAAAGAGATTTCCAAGAACTCCAAGCTAGTCCGGATAATGTTTTCAATTGCGATCCTGAATCTTTAGCCAATAATTCTGAATCATGGGACATTCCCAGAACAGGTGAGAAAGAGTCCCTTCCAAGCTGCAGCAATAAGACATGAACCTTAATGATCTATTTAGACTTAAAACTGACTAAAAACAAAGTTAATTTTGTTGCAACTCTGCTCCACAATCCAATTGAAGACCAACTGGAAAACACAGACATTTTAAATTGGACTTTACATGCTTGCAATTACAAATCGATTATCTACAGTATATTACTCTCTCTGGTTGCACTGATGACTACAAAGGTCAAAGATAAGATGTATCAGTATTCATTACAAAGGTTATATTACACTAATAAAGCTCAGAAGCAGCAGAACAACTCTTTATGTTTGTTTCTTAATTTCTTTTCCTTTCTTGGAAGACAATCATGTCGCCCTGTGTGCTATTTGCAGTCCTTATGTTTGCCACATGTCTTGTAGATGGTAAGTGTTACATCAATATATCAATGAGAGCAGTTTAATTGCATTTTCTTTACCTGTGTGTATTTATTGTGAAGTCTCTTCTAAAAACACCTCTTTACAGCACAACAGCTCTTCTGCAGTGTGGATCTGAACCCATCTGCCTATAAGACCTAGATTAAATGTGTATTTATAATTTTTCTTCTGTGTTGCAGGCCACACATTCAGGGAAGAAGAAGAACATTTCAACCAGGTAATGTCTCCATCTGAAACATTTAGCACTGTGTAACCTGCATGACTTTACAGAACCAAACCAAACTGTTTCTTTCTCTTCTACACTTTAATTCTCTGTACCAGCCTTTTATATCGTTAGCTGGATCACAGGATAATCTGGTGTGGGGCTATTTTACAAATCACTGCCTGTAACTCTGAATAGGTTAAATAAATAACTACAATTTAATTATGATGTTTCTCACTGCATAAGTGAAAAAGTCTGAGAGTATAAGACTCGATAAATGTGTGTTTATATACATTTAGATGTTTATTAAACATCAGACTTGTTTACTGACTTCAGTCACAGAAATTTCAGAAAAGGATGCAGCTACATTTCAGCTTTATTTATTTACTTTTAAACTTATCAGTTTAATTATTTGACAAAAAGTTTTGTAAATGAATGAATTTAACAGAGTTACCAATTCATACAAAGTGTGTGCACAGTCTTCTGCTTCAGATAGTAAACTTATTTTCATTGAGCAGGTGTGATAGATTGTTTTTCCTTTAAAAGAGGTTCCTTTAAACCACTTTCCCATGTGCACCTGAACCCATAACTCATAGCTCAGTTTGAGACTGTATGTTTTAAGCTTGACTTTCAGGTAATTATCGTACTATCGTCCTCCATGACTTATTTGGAATAAAAATAGCAACATTCCCAGGTAAAGGACCAAAAAGCCTCCACAGGTATCCAGTCAGCTGGGCCTAAAAGACCTAATGTGGGCCGGCTCTTTCAAATACGTGGCAGATTTGGACTGAGGGTCAGTTCCAGTTTGCAGCACACTGACTTGTGTTGGGACAGTGTTTGCACCTGGATGTAGCCCAGTATACTTTGTGCATTATAGATTGTAAAACTAGCAACCAGGTGTGCTGGATACAGGCTGTTGTTGAGATGTGAGAAAAGACTTGGATTTGAACAGTTTACATTGGTAATTAGACCCTGCAAAGGTGTGTCTTTCCTTTGTTTAGCGAGGAAAGCCTCACTGAGATTAAAAGAAAAATACACAGCAGCCAGGACAGAAAGCAGCTCAACGCAGACTTTGTGTGGAAGAAACACAAGAGTCCAGTGGTGGTCTACATGCTGCTGCAAAGACTGTCAGATTCAAACATCCAGGATATTTTGCACAAAATGTTGGATATTGTTGAGTGAAGTTTAAAATGATCAGCCTTTATTCGACACGTCAGTCACACCCTTGTGCACACTATCAGAGTTCATGTACTCCTGAAGCCGTTTCAGCTCTACCCAGAACAAACAACCCTCCAGGCAAAACTAGACGTCACTCAACTCTCTCAAAACCACGTCAACGGTGGAACGTGTCTGTGTGGTTGTCCTCTAGGATGTTTTAGGAACAGATTTTCTCCAGCGTCAGCTGCATCCTCCCTTCAGCTGCCCAGACATGAGTCCGTCTCCAACCGTCCCCACCTCAGGTGAGTGTCACTTACATGTAGAAAGTAAGCGCATTTACTCAAGTATTGTATTTAAATCAAATGTTGAGGTACTTTACTTGTACATTTTCGCCTGCATTTTAATTCTACTCCACAAACCTCAAATGTTGTACTTTTTACTCCACAATGTTTATTTAATGACTAGTTATGACTTACTTTGCAGATTCATTTTAATAATACAAAGTATAATCATTTTGATGTATTATTATGATAATTAAGATAAGGTTAAGATTTTTAAAAATAAATTCCCAGGGAGAAATTTACACATTTACAAGTTCCACCTTTATCAGCTGCAACATCAAAGTGTGGAACATATTAATGCATAATTAATTAGAATCCCAAACATATAACTTCAAATTTCATAAATGGGCTATTATGTTTACTTTCTATGAAAATGTTTACTTTTGGTACTTTAAGCACATTTTGACACGCACATTCGCATCTTTACTCAATTAACATTTTTAACAATTATTCCTACTTCTACTTATTTAAAAGATCTGAGTTCGTCTTCCACCTCCAACATGTCTGTCAATGTTTGGAGAGTTTGGGTCATGAATACCTTTAGGCAACTATGACAGCAAAACACCTGCACTGAAATTGTTTATACATTTTAAGCCAGCTGACCAATTTGCCTTATATCTGCAAATTTGTGTACTATAGTGTGTGAAGTGTGTTACTGAGATATTCTGCTTGAATAACTCATAATCTTGCACTGGAGAATTTAAGTTTAAAAGGGCTCAAGAAAAGGCAATCAAGTATTAAAAAAAAAGTTCCATAGTTCTGTTTCCTTGTTTGTTTTCTGTTCCAGTTGAACATGTTAAAGCTGCAGACGTCAAAGTCATCGCAGCACTGGGAGACTCTTTAACTGTGAGTAAAGTGGTGTTTTTTTCCTAATCAAAAATCTAAAAATATTTACGCATTTATTTGTCTTTAATAATTTTACAAGGAACTGTACAGGTTTATAGTGGCATCAACAAAGACGTCAGTGTTTTATTAAAAAACCATCTCAATCAGGAGACTCTCTATTTATGGGAGTTGGTAAAATGAATTTGAGACCCATGCTGATGATTTAGTATTGAAGGGGGAGGGTACATTGTGTACACAGTGTACAATGTTTAATGTCATCATTATTATTATTAGTAGTAGTAGTAACATATTATGCATTAATGCTTTGACAGTGACAATATTGCCTGTATGTGATTTTATTGCAGACAGCAATTGGTGCCAACGGTTCTACGATTCTCTCAATACCTTTTGAATTTCGCCACGTGTCTTGGAGGTAAATCAGTAAAACAGCCTGATTCCAGGCTTTTTAATCAATGCAACTAATCTAGAACTCAAAACTTTCCCCTTAATATCAGTGTCCTGTCAAAGGTAATCAATAGATGATTTATACGAACCTGTTGCTGCTAATTGTTTTGCAGCACTGTATCCAAGTTAATTGGCCATATTTAACTTTATCTTATCTTGCCAGTCACATTATACATGATATTATTGATTAAATTGTTATTATGATTCATGTTATTATTGGTCTCCATTCATTACAAACTGTCTCTTTCCCTTCTTACAGCATTGGAGGATATGGGACTTATCAAAATGTCATAACACTGGCAAGTAAGTTAGTTTATAGTATTCAGATTACAGTTTAAAGAAGAAAAGGAGCAAAAACAATCTCATGTTAAATTGTAAAGCCAAAAGAAAGCAAGTTTGATCAGCCAGTTTAAACTAATCCGACAACTGATGGATGAACGAATGAAAATAAGCTGTATCAATCTTCTTCTTCTGCAGCAATCTGCGATTCTTTTGGCTGAGACTGAGATTATTTCTGACTCCAACAAATATTTGTGAAACTTGCCGAGACGACTTGGCTTGTTTATACCCTAACATTCAATTCAATTCAGTTTTGCTTTATTGGCTTGAATGTCAAAAACAATATTGCTTAAGCTTAAAAGATAATACTAAAGAACAGTTTATTTTAAAACTGTAAAAAATTGTGTTTGTGTGTGTCTGTGTTTAAATAAAAAAAATAAATACAGATTTTTTTTTAATTAAAAAAATAAACATGTGTGTGTTTTTATATAAAATGAATTCATTTTAAAAGAATTTAAAAAACAGTAAGCGTGTGTGTGTTGTGTATTCAATTCATACTCACTATAAAGTCATCTGGTTCGTTAAATATTAGAGCTGTTATTATAATTATTGACAGGATCCTTTCTGCTTTATGAGGACTTTTTTACTTTTGCAGATATTTTTAAACTCTTTAATCCCAAACTGCTGGGTCCAGCACCCATGATGACATTCCACGGCAACCCAACAACTGTCAACGAGACCGGCTTCAACTTCGCCGTCACAGGCCACAACACACTGTGAGACTCTGACGGCACGGACGCCTACTTGCACTTTATATTATGTCCATAATGTTTCTTGAGATTTAAAACAAGTTGGTGTTCGTGTGTTTTTCTGTCTGTGTTGATAATTTAATTTACTGAACTGTGAGCTGTGTTGAGTTTCAAACAGTGGGGGGAATATTTGTAGGTTGGATGGATGGATGGATGGATGGATGGATGGATGGATGGATGGATGGATGGATGGATGGATGGATGGATGAATGGATGGATGGATGGATG
>JAPMOB010251417.1:0-21948 GCA_029875015.1 Lepomis gibbosus
CCTCTAATGAAGGCTAAAGCTCAGTGAAACTGTGAACAACCTCGGATGAATCACCTTTTCCTATCAGCCTGAGGAGATACAGCTTCCACCCTACAGCGCCCTAAGTCCTGTCCCCCCACCCCCACACATCATATAGGCAATGTAAACATGCTGTGAGGAGGCCTATTTCCCATCTGCTTCTTTCTCTCCACCATTTCAAGAGATATTACCATAAATTACCGCAGTAACGCGAGGAGGGAGGCAGAGAAAAAGTGTGGTCTGGGCATCCATTTAGCTTTGGTAAACTTCCCCCATTGCTGCCAGTTCATGATCACCCATCCAAACGGACTATTTTATGCCCGACTTGTCTGATGTATGAGAAGGAGAGTGTGCCACCATTTTTATCTCTTTTCTTCCCTCCTCTCCCCTGAAAGAGAAAATCGATGGGAGGGGACAAAAAGGCCATCGGTCATGTTGGCAAGCGGGAAACAAACTTGCTTCTGCGTGCAGCACGACTCACCTGGGGCCCGTTCATCTCTGCTCTGTGGAGCCCCTGAGGGCCCTGAAAGCGCCGCCCACACTGGTAAAACCGAGTCTACGCCTACACAACACTTCAGACAGAGCAGGCAGGTGTGTGTTTTGCACTATTCTTTTATGTAATCCTTGCTGCTGAAACAAGCTCATACGTATGCATGATGTAGGATTGGACTCGTACCAGTACTGACACCAGTGTTTATTTTCTTGTTAAACTTACTGTATTTTATTTTAGCCTTTACTTTTAGTTGAACAGCATCTTTTGTTTTGTTTATCTATTTCTCTGGCATGGCCAATTACGTTTCTTTTTTTCATATAACAAAAGATTTTTATAACATTTATGATGAACAGCACTCACATATCATCTGTCCTGAACTAACATATACATTTTAACAACCTATTTTCATGTATGGCCATAAAAACTGCATGTGAATTTCATTAACTCTTCAAAACTTAGACACCCCACAATTATTGGTGTTGTTATGGTTTGCATAAAGAGTTTGGTCTTTTCAAAGAGCTCATTACTTCCAAGTGAGAAAGTAGATGGCTTTTATCCTATTAGAATCAAATTAGAAAATGGGTGCAGCCTCGGTTTGTTTCTAAATGAAAAGTTTTAAAAGAATTACACACGCTCAAACACTGAGATGTATGTCAAAACTCTGATCAACTCCTCGAAAACATTAGCTTTGCTCTCTTTGATTTCTTAATCATTTTTTCTTCCATCTCTTACCCCCCATCACCATTTTTCCACAGCTGACATCAAGACAGTTGGTGCTGCCATGTTGCTTACAGCCTCATTTTTCTTCTTCTTCTCTTATTCTGCTAATATATTCAGCCTCCTCTTCTTCTCCTGATACATATTCATTCTTGATTGTTGCTGCCAATTAGCCGGCGAGGCTGTGGCAGTTCATCCATCTGACTTAAAGGTTCCTTGCCACTAATTTTGACGGTCGGGTCAAGTAGCGGAGGGGCCGATTAATTGGAATAATGAAGTCTTCAGTGAGTGATCATCAATGACTTCAGAGCGCCATTAATCCTTTAAAGAAATCATCTTTTTATTTTTAATGTTTAGCTTTATCGTCCAGATGCAACATCTCATTTATCCTTAGACTTAATAAACATCATGCATATATGATTTCTTTCTCTCTCTGCTTTTTTAAACCAGTGTCATTTACTTTAATTTCTTTCCCACATCTCCCTCTATACCATTTAATTTGTTCTTATCCTCCTCCCTTCCTCTTTATGCCGTTTTGCTCTTCTGCCTTCGTTTTCATGTTTTTTCCCTTCTCTTTCCATCTCACCCCTCTTTTATCCTCCTTCATTCCTGTGTCCAACACTTTCCTCCTTCCCACCCACCTCTCACTTCCTCTCACAAGCCTTTTCTCTTTTTAATAATCTGATTCTCCCTTTTGTTTTGTGTTTCTTTCTTGTGTCTGCTTTTTTATGTTTTCGTTATTCCATACTTTCCTCTTTCTCCTTTTTTATCTCTCTCTCCACTCTCCTCTCCATCTTTTTCAGCCTGATAACAAACATTATTCTCAAGTCTCTGCACTGATTTCCAGTTTTCCATAGAATGAGGATTAAATTAATAGATATTAATAGAGAAGTTTTGCTGCTTGCCTGTGTATCTCTCTATATTTATATATTTAAGGACCACAGGAGAATGCATCTACATGAACCCTCCTGACTTTCAGGTCATCAGATAGCAGTCTGCCAACTCTTCCCAGAGTCCAAACTAAACATGGAGTAGCAGCTTTTAGTTATTGTGCACTGCAGAATTGAAACTAACTTCCATAAGTTGCCTGTTCTTTGATTAACCTTCCAAGTTGAAGGTCCAAGTTGAAAATTTCTATTTTTATCACCAATTTTGATTGGTGTCCCTCATCATTATCGACCGTGATCTAATTTGTATTTATTTCTCTTATCATTTTACTTCCTAATAAAATAGTTTCTATGTATGTTTACAGCGTATTGCTGTAGCCGATATTCTGTATGTTTTTATGTATTATGTAAACACTGAATGGCTCTAGTGTATGAAATGTGCTCTCCCTCAATACTATTTATGCCTTTGTTTTCTTCCTCCTCGCTGTCTCCAAATCCTCTTCTTTCACCTCCACCTGTCCTCTTCCATCCCCACTCCTTCACCCTTCTTTCTCCCTCTTCTCCTCCTCTCCTCTCCTCTCCTCTCCTCTCCTCTCCTCTCCTCTCCTCTCCTCTCCTCTCCTCTCCTCTCCCGTTCCCTACCATCCTCCCTTCTTCCTTCCATATCTCACTGCACTCATGCCGTGCCACTTCAGGTCTATATTTGCTGCTTGAGTGGACAAATAGAGAATCTATCTGTGCACAATTTTCTTCCAATTCATTCTGTTGCCAGGCCGCAGACAGCTTTAATAACCAATGTAACAAATAAACTGTGGGGGAATGTGACCAGGTCTTTGACATAACAGGCAAACCAAGTCACAGATGCAACCATAGACCCACAGACAAGCAACAAGAACATGCATGAACATGAAATTCAGTATTATTTATCAGCTGTCTGTGGGATCATATTGCAATGATTATATACTACGGCTGAGACAATTCATCAATTAAATCGATAAAATCGATTAATAGAATTCTCGTTTAATCCATATAATTATACAGCACGGTGTTTCGCAGGGACAGTTATTACTGTCGCACATTGCGCACGAGGTGATTATGATGGAGCTGTTTGCAAAGTGGAGGAACAGAGAGAAAACAGCGACAAAGAAGAAAGTGTCCAAAATCTGGGATTATTTCAAGCTAAAGAAAACAACAGCTCTGTAATGTTACCGTCCGTCCACCGTAAAACCAAACTTATGACGCCTCGGCGACAGCACAACAGCACCTGATCCGAAAGCAGCCGGTGCTCTGCCAGCGGACCACACACAAGGTAACATTAATAGCAACTTTAGCATTTAGCTGAAATCATGATTGATTGTTGAGCTGAAGCCAAAGTAAGTCCCAGTCCTCAGCTGAAAATGCCCACACGTGGGCAGCGGCGCCGCCAGGAATTTTGGGCCCCATGACAAAAAAATCAAATTGGGCCACCTGTGCAGCTGTTGTCACCACATCTCTAGGACCTGTCCCATCAAAAGCTTTACATAACTCTAATTAAAGGCTTGCAAGTGTCTGGCTTCTTGTAGTTCAATATTAGTACCAGCACAATATTTACTGATGGTGATGTGTACATGCAAGTCTGCATACAGGATGCAGTTCACTCTTTGATGAAAGATTAGAAGCCACCATAAAAAATATCCTTAAGGCAATCTTTAACAGTCTCAGTGTATTTTTATAGTAAAATTAAAAGATGGAATTCTCTTAACATTAATACCTATCAATAGATTTTATTTCATTTTAATTTTTTTTTTTATTTCATAATGATCAGTATGTGAGAAAATAATTTGTGTTTGAATTTCTGACATTAATAACTATTTCATTTCCTTTTTGTTCGGGTAAAAAAAGCAAGAGAGAGAGAGAAATCCACACAGCCTCCCTGGAATGATGCTAACTCATTCACCTTCTTCACTGGGACAGGGAGGCTACAGTTCTGGGCAGACTGGGCTGCTGCTGACTCATCTGTTGTTAGTCTGCTAAAAGGGGCAGGGACAATGATATAATATGAATATCTTGCTAAACGTTTCCCTGCACAGATTAAATGTTGATGAAATGTAGGCTAACACCAGTCTGTAGCTAGCTAGCTTATTTCACTGTGGACAACAGGTTAACACCACTCACAGACTAAAGGCTGCCCACCTTTCTTGAGAACAAAGAGCTCATCCATTTTATTATTATTATGAGTCAAAAGTTAACTGGGTGTCAGGGAGGTGCACCTTAACTCACCTCCAGCTCTCTGTAGCTCAGACAATCCCTGCTACCTGCATCCTTTCACCCATATTCTCTGTCTTTATAATCACCATTTTTATAATAACAAACAGCTGCTTCGTGTGCAGGATCGTTCATTTCACGTTTCACATTTCACGTGTGTTTTCTTGGTGTGAACACCACGCCAACTTCAAGACTCCCGTCATAAGACGGCAAGTTGTGTGAACGGCACGGCCATCGGCCGATGCTGAAAGTAGTCTGCACAAGACGTATAACTTGTACTTGGGTGATGTTTGTGTTTAGTATGAAATTGTCTGGTATTGTCTAATCTTGTGCACTCTGCAGCAACACGTTCTCCAGCTGGGAACGTCGCCATGAGCGCTGCATCGTTTATGACTGTAAAGTCAGGGCACATCTGGAATGTGAACACAGCCGTTGTGTTTCATAGTTATGTGCTACTCTCAGCGTCATTAACAATCAATCAAATGCTAGCTAGCTATTGAAAAGGCTAATGGCTAACAAATGCCTCAGAAATCACACTGAACAAACTTGGATGATTACAGGAGAATGCATCTACATGAACCCTCCTGACTTTCAGGTCATCAGATAGCAGTCTGCCAACTCTTCCCAGAGTCCAAACTAAACATAGAAGAGCAGCTTTTAGTTATTGTGCACCGCAGAATTGAAACTAATTTCCATAAGTTGCCTGTACTTTGATTAACCTTAAATCCAGTTTGAAAACTTGACTGGGGGCCCTCGTCAGTCACGGACTAACATGATTGTTCAGTGTTTAGTTCTCACTAACTTTTATAAAATCAAAGCAAATTTTGGCTTGTTTGAAACAGGAAAAGATTGTTCAGTCGATGCCTCATTGTCCTTTTAGACAGAGGTTGCTGCTTGATTGAGATTAGAGAAATAACATCTGACAACCGCTCGTCACATCACTACAACTCTTGATTGGCCGACGGTGCACGACAACAGCTGTGAAACAACTGCAGGATGTTGAGGTGCTAATGTGATTTTTTCGTTTGCATTTTTAATACTAATGTTTTTGCTAGTTCAAATGTCCCAACATTATTTTTTACTGACCCTGGGCCATCGGGACACTCACAGGATACAACACTGAAGATGAATGCACAAGCCAGAAGACCTAGTATGCACAGACTGAAGCGGCTGAGAAGGTGAACCTCCAGCCCTTAGATCTGAAAACTGGTGGGAAGAAGAAAAGGGCCACAACAGAGCACCAGTGGTACAGAACCCACAGGGACCAAGAGCAATAGACTGAGCGGCTCAACGCGACAGCAGAGAATCTCCTGTACAGTAAAGACATGTGGGGCGAGACAAAGCAATATACTGTATTGAAACTCCTGCTTTTTTAGCTGTCGCCTAGGAACTGTAGTCATTCTAAATCCTTTCTAAGAGTAGGCTTAACACCTAAATGGACCTTAATGGTATGTTAAAATATTGTATATATGCACACATTTCATCCCATCCTTAGTCTAATGAACATATTCATCAACAAGACTGACATTCAAACTTAAACCAAGGTTTGTTTTCTGTTTTCTGTCAGGATGACACAGTGTCTCTATAAGTGATCAATGGATTTGTTTGATTGTGCAATTCCCATAGCATTAATCTATTTCAAACATAATATTACTTAATCTATTTGAAATATCTATCCATTCACCTACAGTATCTATGTATCTGCCCATCAGTCTTTTCATCTATTCATATATCAATCTATCCGTGCAGTTATAAGCTGCACTACAATATGGAGCCATTACTCACGATGACAGTGAAGAAGTGACTGCCAATAATCCCAACAGTGAATACATGTCAAAGACAACTTACACTGAGCTCACTCTGACGCTGCTGGATTTCAGACATGAAAGATGGACTTGATTCGCCCCTCTGACAGCAAGTGTAAAGCCTCTGTGCTTTCGTGGCGTGGCCCGAGTCAAATTGTTCATTTTACCTCTAATCGTGCCATTTATCAAAATGCTGCTCAGCCGCGTCAGTAAGTGCAGTTATGCTAACTAGATCTGAGCGAGGCCACAGAGAGGACTAGCCATCATTCAGCTTTGGGGGTCCAAAACAGATGTTAGCTACAGTACGAACCAATCAAATATTGTCAGTGCCACTTTTAAAATGTCACTTTTTGCATTTACAGAATAAAAGCAGATTTTAATGTAGTGTTCTGAGGTGAAAATAGGATGGCTTACCAACTACAAGATTAGACTTTAAACACTTAAGCAGGTAAAAACACATCCTGCTGAAGTGCCCTCAAGGCAGATGCTGAAAACTGTAAAACTCTACAGCTGCTGATGTGGAGCTGACCTCTAACCTTTGTATGATCAGCAGAGGACACTAGACAAAGGAAGAACTGTGATTTTTTTTCAACAACAAAAAAAAGAAAAACACTTGGGATTATGTTACTGTATCCCCCATTTAGCCTCTACTGAGACAGCAAACCAGGGCAGAGCACCACAACACGAATACAAGTTAATTTACCCATTTTGCATCCAATTCTCGTGGATGATTATTGCTGCATTTGATGGAGAGATTAATCTTGCTTTGATAGAAATATGTCAGTTTCTGCAGGCTGTGATGGATGTGATATATCATTCAGGACAAATCTGTGCCTGAACGTCCCTCCTCCTGACAGCTCTATCGCGGCAAGAATGTCCCAAAATGTCACCTGTTGTACGCAGAGTGACCTTCTAATTTTCTAATTCAATTTCAAGAACTCCCCTCCCTGCAACTCAGCCCATATCATGAACCAGTAATAACAATTACACACCGTGACTGGCTCCAAAACCTGCAATTCCCCCACTTTAAATCAAAGCCCAAGTAGTCTTTTATTAGGCTGCCCGGTTAAATCAATCTAAATCTAAGCATAATAACTCTCTAATCAGGTGCTGTGGAGAATAATAGGTTGTCACGCTTGAGGAAAAATAGGCAATCATGGAATGTTTTCTTTAATTAGGCCGGCTAAAGTAGAAGGGCACGGCGGGAGCGCGGGACACATTCATCATAGCCAAGGTGGGAAATTACTTCAATTACTCAGGAAAGGGAGATTGAACAGAATTACAGAAGTCAGAGAAGCAGAAGAGAGGACACCATGATCTGCAAGGAAGTCCAAATGACACTGGGGGCAGAGGAGGCAAGGACAGAGGAGGGAAGGAGTGAGGAAACAAGGGGGGGTTTGGACAGAAGAATAGTAGAAACAAGGAAGTGAAGTCGAGTGCCCCATTCCACAATTAAGGTCATAAAGATGTACAAGGAAGGAGGAACAAAGAGTGGTTTTATGTATGATTATTGTCAGCTGATCCTTTTTGCATTGCTGTCTCTTATTTTTCTATATAGCATATACATTTTCTATATTAATGTTCTTCATAATGTATTTTTTATAGAGAAAGTGCGGTTGTTGGGTTGGGTTGTTTCAGTTGTTTGATAGGCTGCGTCATTAACAAGCAAGCGGCTCACCTGTTGCCATGATGACGGATCGCGGAAAAAAGAAAACAGCATAGTCTGCTTGTTTGGGTGGGCGAAGGTTGCACTTTCGCACAGCTGAACAATAAATCCATTTTATATCTGTGGTACAATCCAAGAGACTCGCAGCAATAGCATGACATGTTGGTCTCTGTAGTCGTAAGAAGTACAACACCACGGGGGGGGGGACACTGCGCTGAGGGAGCATTTCAATGAGCATTAGAGGGAGCGTTACATGGACATGATGATTAAATTAAAAAAAGAGGGAGATGACAGGACTGGGTAAAGGAAGTGAAACCAGGACAAAAAGACTGAAAGGAAGTAAGAAAGAAGACGAGTGGAATTCTCAGATTTCATGATTTGCCAGCCGCCTCTTGCCACGGCTGTAAAACAATCCTCCATAACTCATCCTCAGAATTGGACCCCTACCTAGACAACCAACATTGTCCACCACAGAGCTCCCAGTGTCTGTCACCTTCCCAGAATGCAACGAGAGTGAGTGAGCGAGCCCGGCTGTAATTCCTCCTGGGATGGAGAGATAAATGGCCTCTTACTGTAACCTGATCTATTGGTTTCGGACGATGCTTTGGCAGGTTGAGGAACCAGCTCGTTGTGTGACTGAAGAAACGCCAGCTCGGCTCCCGGCCAGATAAATACAGAGATGATGACTTTTGATAACTGCAACACACTCGCTGGCTGAGCGCTCGGCTCAGATTGTAGCTGCTGACGAGAAAAAGCTCTGAGATGGACTGAGGCCCTTTCACTCTGCCACGATACGTTTATGAAGTACTTTGATAAATTAACAGCTAAAAGAAATCCGTCTGTGGGGTGTTGCTGGTGGAGGGCAATGTTTAAAGTGACTGTCATGTTACTTACACAAGACCGATCCTCATGTCAGGAAGACGCCATCCATCACTTCTGTCCATCAACAGCTATGCAGCCCAAATCCTGGTGATGAAAACGTTTCATTTAATTTTTTTAGTTTAGTTTAGTTTTTCCAAAAGTGAACAGGCTTGTCCACTGTTTGAGTTATTTATTTATTTAGACAAGAGTCTCAATTATCGTCTGCCAAAATGGCTCCTACACAATACATCCAACAGCACAGTTTGATGGCAGACTATCACAACACTCACAATGTAATTCTTTGTTCTGAAAGCTACCATGCAGTACGCATACACTTTGGATTTTTACATTTTCATTATTTCATTTTGAAAGAAAATCTCATTCCAAAAAAATTTTTTTCTGGTTTATCTAAATGTTAGAGGCATTTTGGTACTTTGGTACTTGGTAGTTTTCAAATGTGTACACTGTAAACCAATTATCAAACTTCTATCAGTAGATTCATTAATAGCTTCTTTCCCACTGCTGTTCCTTAGAAACTGGCATTATAGAAGATAAATTACCCAACCGGTCAATCTTCTAGTTTCATACTTCTTTTTTAAATCTTGCGGGATGCTATGTTCTTTGTTGATGCAGTGGTTTGTATGTGTACACACAGAGAGGCCTCTGTCGGTATCACAGCAAGGTGGTAATCAGGCAGGGATCTGTGTTTCACTGAAGCGATCAATAACAGGATTGCCGTATGTTCACATCTTGCAACTGTGCAGGATTATCAGGTCGGGCCGATCCATCATGACTTGAAAGGTGGTCAATGGCAGAGCGGCCGAAACTAAATAAGTGGAAGAGGCATAATGTAGCTCTGCTTTTCAAAAGGATCTTGCTAGCGGAGAAGTTGGTGTGTTGCTTGTTTAACTGTCAGCTTATAAGGAACAAATAGACACTCTGTATAGAGTCATTTTTCTGTAACTGAGTCATTGAAAGAATATGGGTCCAGTATAAGAAGATTTCAACCTGCCTCTAATATTCAACTTCTGTGGAAGTATTCATTTTTCTTGATTCTGTTGCAGCAACCTGTCTTAAGGGCAAAACACCCACACCGGCGGTGCTTTGAAGCACGTCAACTCCCACTCTCCCATTGGTGTGTCACCTCTCCAGAAAAGCTGTAATTTAAAATCAAATTCGTAGCCTGACTGGCACATCCTGGCACCTGCACCCTGACTGACTAATTTGTCTGACCATCTGGTGCTCGCTAAGGGCGTCTGTTGACATGCTTCAAATGAGGTGATGGTGTTCTACGTTGCTGGTATTTGTATTTCTACTGGAAACACACAGTTCATCACATTTTGTTGTGGCCATTAAGAACGGGAGCATTAAGGTCAGTTAAGGCAACATGCTATTTTTTCATCCCACTTCAAAGTGCCGCACTGTGCAGACATGTACAAGTGTCAGTACCTGAGTTTTCTCAGCTTTCTTCTTCCTGTCACCTTTCTCTAACCCTCCTCATCTATTTCCTCCTTCCCCTTCGTCCACAATCTTACTTCCTCTGTCTCTCTTCTTTTCCTTTCATTCCTCTCTGGCTTATCCCTGTTCCTTTCTCCTCCTTTACCCGAAGCTTACATTTTTTTTCCATTCTCTTCTTTTTCTTTATCCTCCCTCTTCTTTTTGTTTCATCGTTGCTTTTAGACCCCTTTCTTTTTCCATTTTTCACTCTCCACTTTTACTTCTCTTCTCCATCCTCTTTCCTCCTGCTCCTCGCTCCCTCTCCCTATGTTCCTGTCCGTTACCTCAGTTTTTCCTCTTCATCTTTGTTTCCGTTGCACTCATCTTTTTTTTTATCTACCTCCCGCCTTTCCCTCTCTTCTTTCTGCTTGACTGACCAGGGCTCCATCATCATTGCAGGGCCAGCCCAATTTTTGTTGTAAAGGCAATAAATCATTTCAGCTTTCAACTATTGCTATTGATGAATGACCAATTATTTGTCATCTAATACGCAGAAAAACGATGACCCAGGGAGACGGATCAACTTCTTTTTTTCCATTCCTCCACTGGCTGATGTGACACAGGACAGCAGTGATTGATTGTATCCTTAAACTGTTATTACATGTATAATGATGTGCTCAAATCTGACAACTTACTTAGTCTGGGCTTCCCTCCTTAAACAAACCGATACTATATCAGTTAGATTATAGAATAACAAAGAGAAGACGATGATAATCTGCAGCCCTGTAAACATGAAATCATTGTTAGGGGGATTCAAGGTTGGGTGCTCAGCCCTCCTCCATGTGTAGGCTACTCTCAACAGTCACGCCATGCTGAGGGTTTAGATGTCTGCTGATAAGCAGGCTGTCATATCACAAGCTGGAGCTATGTATTTCATAGATAGATCTAATAATAGATAGAGCAGAGCAAACGAAGAATGAATGCCCAATAACTTCTGGTTAGGGGAGAGATAACAGCGGTCTGCGTGTGTGTGTGTTGCATGGGATATTTATAGGAAAACTATACTTACTTGTGTGTTATTTTATTACATTTATTCATTTAGCAGACAATTTTATCCAAAGCGACTTACAATTACTATACATGTCAGGAGCAACTAGGGGTTAAGTGTCTTGCTCAGGGACAGTGGGGGATTGAACCCAGGTCTCTCACACCAAAGGCACAATCTTAACCCTTGCGCCATCACCACCCCGCACTTTATTTGCATGTTTACAGACCCCCCCAATTCAATTTTCAACAGTTCTATCTGCAGTTAAAAGGGCACGTGATAAATGCGGGTATATAAGCTGTGGGTTGTGCTGCGTTCTTCAGTTTGCAGTTACCACAAGAAAAAAGTAAAACACCTGAGGACCAGCCAACTCACCACCGTGTATTTCATTTATTCTTTCAGTCGGGTAAATGTCACGCAAGCATACTGTTTGTCAATGATGTGGCTTTATTTAGTGTACATATGTATGTTTGGGATTTATTGTTAGAGTGTTTTGTAGTTTACATGTTCATCATTTTATTTTGTTCCATCCAAACGTTTAGCTAATAGAATGTAGGCCATTAGAGGCAGATCCTGAACCAATGATTTGCAGCGCTATAGTTTACCGTTGCCTAGGCAACCAGGCAGCCCACATATGTTGTATTACGTCATGGATGAATGAGAGAGATTGATCATTAATGTAATTGTTTTGTGACCGAAGAAGGCCTAGAAGCAGAATTGTAATTTTATCATTGTCTGCAAGGGCTTGAATTTAACACTCGCCAACTCGCCAAATGCGGGTGGATTTTATCCGTGGTGGGTAACACAGTCACTCCCACTAGCTACTTTGGCGTGTTGAAAAATTGTAGGCTAGTGTTTCAAAAGGCATCTGAAATAACAAATGAATTGCAATTTGACACTACGTCACTACAACTCCCATGAGTACTACCTGCACATAGTGTTTGCTCATTGGTCCATTCGTGAAGCCTCTCTTGACCGACAACACTGTAAACAAGTTGCCGCGGTGGAGGTTAAACTCACGGACTGGCCGTCGGACCGAAGGCTGTTTTAGTCTGCTGTTAATTATCAACTTGTCCAGCAGCAGCGATGATATAGCGATTTTTTTTATTAACATGAGAATCCAGACCACAGGCGCATCTCACTACCTCCTGCGCGATGGTGGCGTGCTAAATAAGACACCCAGACTTTTGTCATACAAGAATATAAAAGGTGAATCTGTCACAGAGCAGCCACAGTGCTCAGACCTGTAGAAGCCTGCTTTTACCCTCATGGTATGATCTCTGTCATCAAACGCGACTGGACGCACGCACACACATGGCCGACCAGTGTGGAGAAAAAATGCTCAGGAGAACGAGAGAAAGAGAAAAGGGAGAGCTGAGACAGAGAAAATGCAAAAGGAAAGGGCTGTTAAATGCTGTAAATTACAGATATCTTCATGGTTTAGAGACATGATGTTACTAGCAGGGCTGCCCTTATGTCACATCATATCATATCAGCTACCTTTGCAAAGTTTATTTTTTAATAAAGGTAATCATGCCATGTAGGATAGCAGGAGATGCGATTGTATGGGAATAATCTGGGTCTCCAGTTACTCAGAGCTACCAGAGCTTCGTGAGGATAAACATAAATCCAGTCAGACCCCTGAGGAAATGCAGATGCAAAACAAAGAATCTAAAGTGCCCAAAACTGATTTAGGCTTACGGAAGGCCTACAGAAATTTTTAATCCGGTTGCCTTAATTGTGTGTTTTTTCTTAGACATAATAATTTGTTCTTTGCTTTTTGTTTCTAATGCAGATACTTTTTTCTACTCTGTGTTACAGTATTTACTGCTGTTCAAAATAAATAGTGTTTCTGATGAATTTCTTTTTTAATCTTTTACACCCAGGCAGCACTTTTATTACATAATGCCACTGTCATGTTTAATCATAGGAAACGTGATTTTCCAACAACAAAAAGTGGCTAGTGTAAATGCTGCATGGCTAGTAACTTTGGAAAACCACTAGCCACATTGGCTAGTGAGCAAAAAAGTTAATGTCAAGTCCTGATTGTCTGTAAGAAAAACAGTAACAACGGCCAGTAAACTATTAGGGATCAAGTTAGCAAGAATGGAATGTATCTACTGTGAACAAGGCAAAATCCATTGTGGGAGACAAAAGGCAGCTTCTTGCCCCTTCATTTGAACTGCTGCCATCTGGGCGACGATACTGCCTCCCGGTATTTACCCAAAATAGATCTAAAACTTCATTTGTGCCTCGAGCAATTAAGTCTTTAAACATGTAAGGCACATATTTAACCAACGAGGCAGGAGGCTCAGCTGGTCTGGTCTGCCGAATTTAATCGGTAGCAAGGTGCGGGTATGGGATATTATGTGTTGTGTATTAGTTGTCGGTTTACAATATGTTGTACGGTTCTGTCTGTTGGCGTATGATGGAATGCCTACTTGATTGTTCTGCAAACTAATTTCCCTGCAGGGACAAATAAAGAGATTGATTCATTTTATCATTGTAGATACTAGAATGATAGAAAATGAGCACTTTTAATTTTAGAATTTAAGATTTTTAATAGTTTACTTTTATATAACAGTCTATTCTATATTAGTGAGAGTCTGTTATCTTACTGATTTTAAATGAGGATATTGAGGGAATGCATAATTATTACTGTATTTTTACATACTGAGATTTTAATATCAAATTGTGATTTTTGTATTAAATTGTTGTTGTTTATACTGTCATTTGTATTGTTCCAACGAAGTTCAGTTGGCAGTTCCTACAAGGACATGGGTTTTTGCCGGTGGTGAGCGAGGCAGGTTGGTGGCTGCTATACAGAGCAGGGGGGGAAACCGTAGCTAACAGTCCAGAGTGTGGGAAGCTGAGCCGAGCAGGTCTACAGCGGAATCCAGGAATAGTTTAACCGGGCGGGGGTTCAGGGAGAGCAGACGAGATGGCCACTATTTCTAGTAGTGGAATTAAAACAACAATTATTATGCAACATTAACTTTTATTGTAGCCTAATAAATGTTCTTCTTTTACAATAGGCCTAATAGAATGAGTTAAATGAGTTCATTATGTTGTTGTTGTTTGTCGTAGCCTACAGTTTACTGATTAACTTAAATGTGAGCTATGTGACTGTTTTGATCTGTAATGAAATAAAACATCTGCAAAATGAATAAAGCCCATAACTGCCACACCGCTGCTGTCATCACAAGAAAAACAAATCCCAAAATTTAAAATCAAATTCCTACCCAACGAACGAGTATTCGACTATTCTGGTCCATTCTATTCTGGACTGTCCCTAAAAGCATCATTTCAATATGCATTGTTTTGCATTTTATGACTATCACTTCAATAAAAGACTATTTTTCCAGTCATTTATTTCATCATTGAAGATTCCTTAAATAGTGTTAAAAGATCATTTCGTCTCCCAATATTGTGTACCATCTAATCTTGTGAGCTACGTGTATCGTCACACCTCCTGTCTTTACTTTTTGGAAAAACTCTTAAAACTACAGTTGACCATTCAGAGAAGGTAGAACGTTCAAAACATTCACATATTTCTAGAAATGAGTCTGACTTTCCTAAGCAAGCTCGGACGGACTGTCTCATAAGGGGGGCCAGTGAGGTTGCATGAGCAATTTTAAATAGTTCAAATACATACGAAGGTTAAACTATGAAAAAAGGTTCTATAATATTAATAAGTTATAGTAGTATAGTAAAAAAAAAATCATAATATTAGAAAAACTAATAATTTGAAAAAGATATAATTTAATTTGATTTATTAATATTTTGATCTTTCTTAGTAAACCAGAGGAGTTACTTTTAGTTACAACATCACAGTATACACCTTTATTTTCATCTTAAGACAACACACTGCAGCGTTTTCTAACAAAGTGGGCGTGGGGAAACATGTCAGCAGGTCTGGGGATTACCTGTTCTTGCTTCTTCTGTGGAGTTGGGTTTGTGCACTGGAGCGTAGCTGCAACACATCAGATCACACACCCACAAGAATAAAACTGCAAAAAGGAGGGAGGGAGACAGATAGAGAGATCAACTTCCATATGAGACGCTCAATTAGTTTCCTCCACATCCCATCAATCACTGGCCTTGTCAGGACTTTTAGGCTACACAAGATATTTCTGACTCAGTTTTAAGTTACCAAGGAGCAAAAATGCTGCAAAGATGACAATACTGTAGAATATCAGCTCCAAGTAAAGTTATATTTTGGCAACAGGACTGTGCTGCTTTCACAGGAACTTTTTCTTTTCACCGTGAACGTCTTGTTTTCGCAGTGGTTACACATTTACAAGAGGGATATTCCACTGTCGGACCTCCCTGAAAGCAACTTCGTTGCGACACCAGCGAGTGAACTGGACCCACCTCGTGCTGTGACAGTTTGTGCCAAAGTGGACATATAGTTTTAGTAGGCTAAAAAAAAGGATCGTTAAAAACTGAAGCGCTGACGTGCTGTGTTGGGGATTGCAAGCGGCACTGTCTTCAGAGGTGCTGAAGTTAACATGTGTTAACATTTGTCATGAGATTTCTGTCTGATCACAGGTGTTGAGCACCTCCTCGTCTCATCCAGTTCTGTGTTCTGTTAGACGGTCAAGGGGACACTTCCAGCGAACCAGTAACATAATGCAGTACAGGACATGTAGTAAAATATTATGAATTCTCTTTAAATAGGATAATGGTGTTAGTTTCCTAATATTACGACTTTTTTTCTTTACATATCAGAGAACACAGATATGTGGGAGAGATTCTGAATGTGCCAAAAGTTTTAAACATGAGCAGAAAAGTTAGTGTTTCCCATACGATATTTATTTGTGGTGGCCTGCCACAACAACTCTGACCACAACATATTGATTTTCGATTATTTTTTTTTTTTAAATCATAGTTGATTGCAGAGCTGCAGGCAGCGCGTATTCACGCAGCACATTTTCTCTCCCCCTGTCTCTCTCTCTCTCCCTCATGAACATAGCTGCACAAACCAGCTATCAACAGCATGTAAGGAGCCTGGCTGACGATGACGTTAAAATACAGCTGGGTTTTCGAGGCTAGCATGCTGTATATATCTGCACCGCAGTTACACTCATTCTGTGGGAAACACTGAGTTATGATATGAAAAGTTATTAACAGATGAGCTAATAAAGTCCAGTCAATAACTAACTATTTAACTATATAATTAAAATGGATTAATTTATCACTGAGATGAAAAGGGGCCACAAGCACATTTAATAATAATAATAATAATAAATTGAATTTGTATAGCGCTTTTCCCAGGCTCAAAGTCGCTTAACAGAGTATTTAAACAGTTTATCCTATCCCCATTACTATCCATTCCCCACAAAAGAGGTAAGACTGAATCATGTGTGTTGACTCAGCAGGGATGATATTAAATAAGTTGATCTACAGGAGAAAAATATTTAAAAGTAATAAAGAATGCCTGACAGCCTCACTACATTATATTCTATTAGAATTATATATTTTGAATTGTCACCTGCCACCTGAATTTTTAGACATTTCCACCATAAATTGGTGCAGAAATTGGAGCAGAATTTTTCACCAGAATGCAGGAAATTAAGTGTTGTTGCTCAAAATCTTTCAGGGGAGGTAATTGTCATTTAAGCCAACATCTATTTTGATGGGGGCGGTAAGGGACCTGGGGGGCGCTGGCCCAAAAAAGGTTGAGAACCACTGGTATACACCAATCACCCAACAAAACTAATGATCTTGTTACCATGGCACCTGCCAGTGGGTGGGATATATTACATTTATTCATTTAGCTGATGCTTTTAGCCAAGGAGACTTGTGATTGCTATATACAGTATGTCAGAGGTCGCTTTCCTCTGGAGCAACTAGGGGTTAAGCTTTGGTGGCTGTGTCACAGCAAGAATCAAACCCACATCGAACCCACAAACTGGGCAAGTATAAGATTTGACCTACTCTGACAAGGGCCAAATTGTAATGGCTAGAAGAGTGGGTCAGAGCATCCCCAAAACTGTAGCTCTTGTGGGGTGTTCCCAGTCTGCAGTGGTCAAAATTGGTTCAAGGAAAGAAAAGTGGTGAATCAGCAACAGGGCCATGGGCGGCCAAGGCTCAAGACTTACACAATATTAGGCAGGTGGTCATAATGTTATGGCTGATTGGTGTGTGATGATAGATTTTAGCACCATCATGTCTCAGGTTAGTGACACCTTGCTGCAATTCATAAGGCCAAGCCAAGACTTACAAATCCCTAGTAGCTACTGTGTCTACTCAATCATTTTATCCAGATTAAAAAGTTGCCTTTACAGATACAAATGAGTTCGATAACTCCAGCACTGTACTTGAGTACAGTTTTGATCAATTTGATCAATCCACTACGGGTATTGTATTTAACAAGTTCACATTTAATTTGCAGATTGATTTTTAAAGACTGAACTAATAGTAACGTTATGAAAAGTAATTTAAATTTGCTCCAAACTCTATAATGCTGCCGAAGCACCAGTTATAAAACAATATCATAGTATATGAAGCTGAAATTCAGAGAGGATGCTGCGTAAGGAGCGTGTTTACTTTTGATATTAAGTAACGTTACACTTTGCTGATACTTGATCTACTTTTACTAGTACAAGTACAAGTAGGGGTCACATAGCAGCTCACCACACTCTAGCTCTGTCTGTCTCCAAGAAGAGGCTGTTTTTCGACGGTAAATGTCGGACTATTAAATCGACAAACACTGAATTCTGGTCATGTTTCCTGTCCGCATACCTGCAACGCGCGCACCGCGGCCATGGCGCCGCAGTGGGAAAGTTAGAGCACGTGACTAAACGCAGACTGAGCTGACTGCGCTGCGTAATCAATCCAGCCTGTGGGAGACGTGTGGAACTGTGACTCTGTTCGTCGGTGTTGGCCTACTTTAAAACTTCTTTTACCTGTGTACCTGTGTACTTGAATATAAGTTAGTGTCATGACATTTGATTTTAAAACACAAACTGAAACAATGAAACCACAAGCTAATACTCATTACTAAAGTAATGAATTTTAATCCTACTAAGTGGTGGAATGTAATTAAGTAGTCTACATTTACACAAGTACTGCAGTTTATTGTGACAAGTCCTACTTGTCCTACTACTATATATTTTGGCAATAAGAACATAGTTATATAACATTATTGTAATAATATAACAGTACTTTTGATGTCTTAAGTGCATTTTAATAATAGTTATGTACATTAACTTAAGAAACATTTTGAATTCAGGACTTTGTATTTGTTGACTGTGGGTAAACTATTTCTTTACTTTTACTTAAGTAAATAGGTACTTCTTCCACCACTAGTACTTATGTAAATGTACAAATGTATTAGCTAAATATCAAATAGCTCTGAGAAAGAAATCTGTTTACGTATTTTATAATATTTGACAACACTGGATAATGTAGCTATTGAAATAACTGAGCCAATCAGGACCGTACTCATAGAACAAAGCAGCTGTGGAATGTATTTAGGTGCTCTCCTCCTTAAGGTGAGTTTAGGGTCAGATTCATACTGTGGTCTGCTCTTTAAATCACAAAAGATGATATTTTTGCAACTTCTCATAAGTAAATGGGTTTACCGTTTTTTTCCACCTTTACTTTTAAGTATTTTTTTAACCCTTCAGTTCTTCAGCTTTAGTTGAACTCATATTCATTATGCTGCTGGTCATACCTAGTTTGGCCACGAGGTGGTAGTATTTCATCAATCAAATACAAACTTTCCATTTCAGAATGGAGGATTGTTTTAAAATACAGGGAATTCATTACTACATAAATGTTATTTTACCCGTGTGGACCGGTTATTTTATATTTTGTGTTATATTGCTTTCAAGGTGTCTGATCTGAACTATGTATTCATTTCCAGCATGGTTGGCGTTTTGGTGTAGTCGAAATGTTCTGCCACCAGGGGTCAGTATTTAACAAATTATCTTGACTCAATGGAGAAACTACTGTCTAGATAAGATAACAGAATTATATCAGCTTTAAGAATGTATTACCCATACTGTGTTTCTTTTCTCCAAAAGCTAGGAAAGCTGGTATTGTATAAATAATCTCTCTTTTTTTGTCATTTGGATAAACTCTTTGGGGGCGGGGACTTTCAAATTCATCTCTCTCTAGTGTCAAGGTCAACTGGCTTGTTAAAGTGTTTACACGAGCAGAGGTATATCTTAAGAATTTCCTACCAAATTATATTTAATCATTACCAATCACCATTCAGACAGGTTAATATTCAGTGTGTAAACCTTATATTTCATGAATGAAAAAGCAGAGAAGTCTGCCAATGGAGAGAGATGATTGTTTGCAGGGCAGTTTCACTTGTTTGGGGATTTTCTACACAGGTGGCATATTTCTCCTCTTGTTTGAAGTAAATTAGGTATTTTATTATTTAAGCATTTAGACTGAATAACTAGTTTAGATATTAACAGTTGACTTTAGACTTTAGACTTTAACAGTTTACCTCACAATTCAGAAATAATGTGTGAAAAAATGTTCTCTTTTTTTCTTTTTGCTCTTTAATGTTGCTTCTTTTGGGCGATGTTCAAAAACGATTATTCCAAGAATTAAGAGGTGAGAACACAAGTAAATATGAGATTTTCTTGTTGGGTTTTGCTTTGATGCTTCACTGTCTTTTATTGTTGCTGCCCATAAATGATGTTGATGCAGGAAAATTGCAGCTTTATTTGGTGCATTTGATAACAGTCTTACTAGACACAGAGATGTAAATGCAGCCTTCCAGAACAGTACTCTTATTCTCTGAAGTATTATGGGGAAAAAAAGAAAGCATCTGAGTCCCATTTCATTTGTCAAAAGGCTACTTAAGACTGAAATATGTCCCCCCGCCGCCCTTTTTTTTCCCAAGGACGTATGATCTCATGCTGCCTGGCCGGCTGCCTGGATGAGGATGAAGAACAGGAGGAGGAGGAGCCGGATGCATTCATCAGGTACATTACATCACCACAGGCCAATCCCCTGCTCTCTGACACGAGCTTTCACAGCAGCGTCCGTCACTGAGTTTAATGTGTGGGAATTGGCAGAGAGTGACACGGGTTGAATCTTACCTTAAGAACAAGGGTCACGAGGTCGTATTGTGTTAAGTTCAATCACTCAAACCCTCCACTGTGACGTGCAACAAGAAGAGAGTCTTTTTGACTCAAGAAATAAGTCAAAGATATTTAATACTAAAAGTAATTATACATTTCTATAAATTTCTATATACAACATGTAGTGAACACTATCAATATTGTAAATATATTCTTATTTTCATGACAAATTGTGCACCATTACCAGAAATGCAGAAAAGAGATGCAGAATAGGACCTCACTTGTTGCAGTCAAGGACTCATTGCAGAATAATGAATTTAAATTGTGTGTAGAAAACACTTTCTGTATCGACATCACATTAGTTTAGCTATAGCTACTCTCAGCTGAAGGAGAAAGCTGCATTTAATACAAAACAAAATAACATCTAATACGAAACTTTCTGACTCTAGTTTGGCTGCGCTCTTTTCATCTATCCAAGGTTTCTGATTTCACAAATGTTTTGTATCAAGCTCTCTAGCTGCATTTTGTAAATGAAAAGTCACTCTTCTTCTCTTTTCAGAGAAACATTCAGGTACACAATGTCACCTGCTGCAGGTGTTTAAAACATAGACAAACAAAATGAATCACCATTTTCAGTGACCAAATCAGTAGCTTTGCGCATGTTAGCTCTAAAACCATGTCCGATCAAATTAGATTAAATTAAACTTTGTTGTCATTGTACAAAAAAAACATTTTGATTCCTTTGTTTGTCCACGTCATAGCATTCTCTCTCCCCATGCTGACTGTCAAATAAATACATGTAATAAATTCTTAGACAACACATTCAGAGGTAGTTTTCAAAAACAAAAGGTAATCAAACAATCAAACAATTCTGTCAGATGATTTGTAATTTCCACCCATTGTACCATCTTTCTTGCAAAAATATTTGGTGACGTTTTCTTAAAAAGTGCACACACACAGATGCAGCATTCCAAAAAAAACATTGACTATCCAAGTATCATTTAATGTGGTATTGATCTGCCCAACATACAGATCTCTGAGACAGCAGGTGGTGGAAAGCTGAAAAATATCAATTTTTAAACATCTTTTCCATGCGTGCAGAGAAAAGAGCCACTGGGGGCTGATGGGAAATGTGGTCTTTATTTGAAGGAACAATTGCAATGATGACAGTATCTAAAAATGATCCACAACTCTTGAGGTCACTGATGCTTCGGGATGCTGTTTGTACACAAGCAAGGCCATAAAGCTGTCAGCCTCACTCTGATTCAACCTCTGTGTGTGTGTGTGTGTGTGTGTGTGTGTGCGTGCGTGCGTGCGCCTTTTTACCCAACATGAACCCACCAGTGGTCCCATGAAAGATGAACTAATGGAAACAGACAGAGCAGACAGATTTTAGGAGCACCATAGATAGATAGAATGACCTTTGACCTTGTTCAGCCTGACAGAGAGTGTTGTCGAAGCCAGCTGCAGCACAAATGGCAGCCATGTTGTGTCCTCGTTTCACTTCTCCCTTCAGTCGGGAGAAGGTGAACCGGGCATCGCTCACCGCTCATCTGCTGCACACACACACACACACACAAACACACACAATGATGTGATTTGCATCACTCGCCCTTTAAGAAAGTACATTGTGTTCACGAGAGAGAGAGTCAGAGACTGGAATTAGACTCAGCCAAATTACTGTCTGTGTGTGTGTGTGTGTGTGTGTGTGTGTGTGTGTGTGTG
>JAPMOB010251418.1:0-10713 GCA_029875015.1 Lepomis gibbosus
ATATTGGCCGATGCCGATTATGTTAAAAAATGCCAAAAATCGGCCGATTAATCGTCCGACCGATTAATCGGTCAACCTCTCACCCTGAGCCATGGTTCTGCTCCATGTTTCTGCCTCTTAAAAGGAAGTTTTTCCTTGCCTGTGTCGCCTAGTGCTGCTCTTGGTGGGAATTGTTGGGCTTCTGTAAATAACTTCAGAGTATGGTCTAGACCTGCTCTTTATGAAAAGCACTGTGAGATAACTGTTGTTGTGATTTTTCGCTATATAAATAAAATTGAAATTGAACTGAATTATTTTATGTATATTAGGAGATATTCAGGTGCATTATAATGAGTTGGATGATGGATTGAATGGTAATATTTCTATTAAAACAATATTACCATTAAAGGTTTTATACCAGGCGAGGATGAATATATATATTTTTTCCTTTATGCATCTCCATTTACTCTTTATTAGAAAAATAAATACGTTAATTTAGTTTCTGACCTGTCAAAGGAGACCAGGAGTTATTACTGATTTATTTTAGGTATGTTATTTTAGGCATTTTCCAGGAACTAGGTGTAAGTTATCAGGTAGTTAAGTTGGAAGTGAGCTGTTGGGAGGAACTTCCTTTAACAAAATGTCCACACATTCTGCCTCAGTATCTATTTTTTTATATGCATTGGCACACAAATCTCTTATCACTTGTCTTTTCTGTGTTTCACAATCAACAGCTACACCATCCTGATTTTTTATAGATTCTATTTCCTTTGGATTTCTGTGTCTGTTGTCTCGTTCTGTACATTTAAAAATGTTAAATAACAGTTCACCATTAAATCTATTCGTACTTTTAATTCTGACATTTTTTCCTCTTGTGTTAATGTTCTTACCTTTGTTTTAACATGATGTATCGTTTCATTAATAGGTCATATTTCATATTTTTACTTTTATTTAGTTCTCTACATTTAAATTTAAAATAATCCTTAATTCTACGTTTTAATAGTTCCCACAGTGTTATTTTGTGAATTTCCTATTTAAGTTAAATAATTATGTCTCTCTTTTAAACACAGTCTTTACTTTCCAGAAACTTCTGTTTAGTGAGGTTCCAGAGGATAATGATGTTATTAATAAAAGGTAATCTGAAAAAAATCAATTAAAACTGTTTATATTCTGTCGATATGCATTTTAGTTTTTGAATCGAACCAAGTAAAATCAAATATAGACAGGTTACCGGCTTTACACACATCCATTACTTTAGCTTCCTTTCAAGTTTCTTATAAAAGCTTACCTGCTGACCTCAATTTAAATAAAGTGTTGCTGCACCTGTCATATTCCTCATAGTCCTCAGTCACTGTATTGAAATCACCACATAAGATAACTTTGTACCCCACCATGAGAAGTTCCCCAAGTCTTTTAAATAACCGGGTTTATCTCTCTGGAGCAGTATAAACATTTATGACATATTTTTCTCCTCTATAAACACAGTCCAGCATAAGTAAACTGCCTGGAATAATATCTTTCCTTCTAATATTAACTACCTCATGAGTTTTAAAAAACAAACATAACTCCATCAGAGAAGTCTTCACCTATTGATAATGATTAAACACACATTTCCCTTTTTGCCACATGTTAGTCACTTCTACAACATCCTCATTTGTTTTAACCGTAATTCATGTGTGCACAAAATATTAATGTCAGTTTTCATTAAATAATGAATTTTCTGTTATCTATTGACACTCAACTGAATACCATGAGGATTCCAGGTGGAGACAGTAAGGAAGCTCATTAGGAAGGAAAAGGACAATGTCATGGCTATGGTGATGGTTTATCATCCAGATGTCTCCCCTTTCTTTTAGTTGGGCATGAAGCTCTTCTCTTTTTACTGACTACCTTAAAAGGTGCTTCATCCTGAACCTCAAATCCCACGGGGGCAGAAAACTCAGGTGATCAGGAAAAGGAGCCTGAGTTTCTTCCTGATGGAGAGAGAGGATTGCTGCTAGCCCGCTGGGCAAACCCAACACTGCCCGCATTTGGCCCAAAGTGGCCTGCTGCCAACTGTGAATGGGAGATACTGTCCACTGTGTTCACACTGTTGCGTTTAGTTCTTCAGAATGCAGTACAATTCAGTAACAAATAAAATATGCCTGTAAGCACCGTCCCCCAAGAGGTATTCTGGGAAGGAATGGCATCCTCTGGTATTGATGGCACACTACACTCTGCACGTACATATCCAAAATTTGTAGCCACAGCCCCCGCCTGTCATTCAGACTGAGGTATTTGGTGATGCCATCCCTGATCAAGAACCTACTAGCACATAAAAGAAAGCAGTAGCTGAATGGAAATCATTTAAGTTTCTGGTTTAAGTTTTAATATGATTCTTAGGTTGAATAGGTTTCTTTCAAGATGAGCAAACTTATATCAAGAAAGAGTTTAATCATACTTGAGTGATTAAGAGAACTGGGTAAGATTTTACTTAAGTTAAGAATACAATTATTTTTTAAATAAGATTTATTTGCTTAAATTCAGTATATTTCACTTATTGTGTTGTAGGAAGTTTGATTTTTAGGAGTTGGATCTAATGATCAGGCTTTTTTACTTATTTAACCCTTTTTAATACTCATCAGGGCCTTATTGTTTTTAGATTTAATAATTGTATTTCAAGATTTCTTGTTAAGTGAAATTAACTTGCTGGCTGGATAGATAACTTCTCTTGTTTTAAGTAATGTTCTCCCCTTAAATTTAGTGTTTTTTCTCATATTTTAGCCAACCTTATTTGCAGAGCAACTGTCTAATCCACCGCTCCCCCTCCCCCTTTCAGAGTATATGAAAATGAAAAGAAAATGTAAGCGTGAGTAACATTGTCACAGTTTCTGCACCACAGTCCATCATAAACCACATAATAGAAGAAGTTTATACAAAGGCATACAACATTAACAAGGGAAACACGTTACTTCTCTTGGGGATTATGGACCCTTGCCAAAACTGCCTGCCAACAATAATATCTGGCCCGTGGCCAGATTTTAAAACTGTCACTACATAATCAATTTGTTGAAGAGGAGAAAAAAAAAATCCCAACATGGAATCAAACATGTGACCTTCTAGAGGAGAACCAACTGAGCTAATAAAACAACATAACGTTCATTTTAAATATAATTTCTTATATTCTTACCCACCATCTAATGGCTAAAAAAATTGCTCTGATGCAAAACTTTTTTGATGATCCCTGCTGTATATTATTACTTCTTCTTCTTCCTACGTATGTATTCAATGCAGTGATGAGCATCTACACTGCCAGAATTCTACAAGAAGAAAAAGAAGAAGAAGAAGGCAATGTAATGACAAAACACACTCTGTAGAGCAGTTTGTCCGTTTGCGCCTACTATAGAACATGGTGGCACAACATGGCATTTCTGTTAATTGATCCTTACACTAAAAGGAAGTTCAGGGAGAGGACACATTTAACTGAATTACTGCTCCCTTAAGGGATGCATTAAAGTGCAGAGAACGAACTTCACAACATGCATGTGTATGTGACAATAAAAGCATCTTCTTCTTCTGCTTCTTCTTCTATTACGTAAATGGTCAGACACATGCCACATTGTAACTAAGAAGTTGTATGCCAGGACAATGTCCAACTGCCAGAAGGGTCCAGACCTGTTTAAGATCAAATTCAGGGAAAGTCAGCTGATTAGGGTGGATGCCAATGTGCCAAGGTGCCAAGGTGGATGCTCATATCACCCAGCATTTTCACTGGACGGGGATGGGAAACAGCTTCTCCAGCTCATTTACATAATGCCCAGCTGTCCTGTTGGGTAATAGATCACAATAAAACATTTTAATTGGAGCTGTCAGTGTGATTGAATGGTATTAGTAGAACGTGCCTCTCATGGAATTGTCAAACAGTTATGAATGTATGGAAAAAATACATTTCACACAAGCTTAGTTAGCACCTCTGGAAAAACTAATCTGTAAAAGCAACATATAAAAGAGTTATTAACAGTACTGTGCTACTTCCCCCTAGGCAGTAAGAGAGGAACTTGGAATACGATGCAAGAGCAGTGCAGACAAAGGAACACACACAGGACAGCAGAGAGAGGGAGAGGACATACATTCAGGCTCTGGCCAGAACAGCATCTCAGTGACTAATCGGTAAATCGCTGTAATGCAGCAGAACTGATGATCCGACACACCAGAGGTAAGAATCAAAGAAATATGCAGTGTGTGTTTCTGTCTCTTACTCTCTTACTGTTTTCTGCAGTTTCAGTCATGGGGCACAGTGTGTGTGCATGTGTAAGAGAGAGAGAAAGCGAGCAAAGCAGAGAGAGTACTAGATCTTGTTATTGCAGACTGGAGGCGAAGGTTATACGCCTAGCATTTTAGTGCTGTCCTGTCCTTGTGTCCTGTGCATGTGCATGTATGAGAGAGCCTGTTTGTACCTGTGTGTCTGGAACATATTATATTAACATGAGTTGTTACAGTCTTCCTGCCATCAGATGGAGACGTGTGTGTGTGTGTGTGTGGGACCATAACAGCTTCAACGAGCTGTGTCATCGCATCTTGACAGTGTACTCTAAAGCCGCAGTCCCCCCCCCCACCCCCACCCAAACCCAACCCACACACACTCCATAGTCCCCTCTGCCATTTTCGTTCTCCCTACTAGTTTATCTCACTATGATTCTGCAAGCTGGGCTAACGGGCTGTACAGAAATAATGGGGGGTGGGGGTTGGGTGAATTTCATATTATGTAATATTGACTCTTGACTTAAAAACATGTATTATACCCATTATAAAACTTATATTTTTTACTGTTACACAAATGTTCAGACAATAACAGCAGGAAACAGTTATCAAGGGTGCTTCTACAAAGGTCTATCAGAGGTCGATTGAATGAGCACCTCCGTTTGTAAAAGCGATGGTCTAACCTCACAGAGACCAAAACAATGATGAAACCAGACCTTCTGGGTTATTTTCCAAAAGTAAGAAAACCTCACTTGAAGTCTGATCAACACTAATTGTAGTAAAGCAAATTACTCAAAATCCAGCCATGAGGCATAACAGCTTAGCAGGAGGTAGAGCCAAAGATGCTCACAAGTCTTTGAGCTAGAGTCCAAGTCAAGTCTCAAATCTCTCATGGTTATTACGAATGCTGTATCATCTGCTGCGTTCAATCCAGGTTGCTAATAAAACTGCATAGCTATAAGGAATTCTGTAACTGTAACCTGTTTTTCATTTACAGAGTACAACCATGTAATGTGCAATGCAATTATTGATGGCTTATTTAATACTGTAAGTCAACACACTCCCCAGACTCTTAAACCCAGTGTAACGTTAACTAAATAAAACTGTGACGTTGCATAATCAACAATAAACCTGTCTGTTTTAAACTTACAGACAGTGGGGGCACCTTTTCCCAAGCTTTGTCTGAGGGGAGGCCCGTAGATTGACTTTCAAAAACCCCTGGGCTACTACATAGGCCTACTTAACAAGAAAAAAATCAGTTTACTGAGGAGTGATGGTTAAAACTGTTATTGTAAATGTAACGCTGATTGGCATGATATATTAATTAACCGGTTTTGACACTACTATGCAGCTGTGCCATTATTGTGCATGAGAATTGTATTTACTGGTGGGAACAGCAAAGACTTTTTATTACCACAGGTTTGTTAAGTTTTCACAGCTTAACAAACTATTGTGGGGCAGTTATTGGTATTTTCCATAATTATGTGAGCAGCCATGATATGACTTTATGCTGCACATGAGTGCAAACAGTGAAAGTGGTTACCTGGCTGAGAAGGTGTGCAGCCAGTTGCCTGCAGCTCTTTATCTAATATCTCACTGTGTCTGCTCCTGACTGTTGCATTACTCACTGCAATATTTCAAACTGGTTTGCTGTCAGAAAACTGTTTAAATGACGGCTGTCTTGTTGAGGCCAATGTCTTGTAGATGCATTTTTGATGAATGAGAGTGGTCAGCGCTAATCTCACATACAAACAGATTGATTGATTAAGTTAAATGCTTTTAATGTGAAGCTGCTGCAGCAGGAAATGTTCAGTTTGCGTTAACAGTATTAAGTAATTAGCCTAATAAATTTTTTTCACAGCTTACACTGCATAGTGAAGCTGTTTTTCTTTTGCACTTGAAAGCAAAGTGGTCGCAAGTTTTTTCTTTTTTTACTTAGATACGGAATTTCAGTAATTTGTTACTTTTCACCTCGAGTGGGAATTATCATATTAGCAAAATATATGATTTTCTTACGCAAAGGTGTTATGTAATTGTTTAGTTGATTAGGATTTAAATGGCATAAATATTTATATTAAATAATTTAATAATGTTCATTATTAATATTATTTAATAATTATTATTAGAATAAAACTTAAAAGTTACAGTCTCTGGAAAAAGTATGTGAACCCTTTGCAATGACCTGTATATCTGCATAAATTGGTAAATAATAACATCAAATATATTATAAATGATATATTATATACATTTACATACAAATTATAAGTCTACATTATGATTCATGTCGGAATCGGGGGTGTTGGTTACCTTCAAAAACACCCTAAAGATCTCGACATTTTACACATTTTTGAGATTTATTTACTCCTCAAATATTCTCCTATAAAGTTCATTTTAGTGGTTCTTTATCTGTCAACTGCTTAAACTAATACCAAAAACAAACAGTTATACATTTTCATGTTTTCATTGAACACACCGTGTAAACATTCACAGTGCTGGGTGGAGACGCTATGCTACGGACACACCTGCATCAATGCCTTTATATTGCCAAGCAAAAATCGTGTCAACCGAATTAATTCTCTAAGAGGACTTTGTTAATTTACGGAAGGTGTTAATTGCCAAAAATATCCCTTAAAATTCAAAATAGCAAACTTCCTGTTGGGTTTAGGCTATGGCTTCAAGAAGCTTTTTTCATTTGTTCTGGGATGATACATGTGCCACAGAAATGTTGTACATCTAGGCGAAAAACAGGGCCGCTTTGTTGAAGGGTCACTTCCTGTTGCCAGTATGGGGCACTACGAGAATGAATGAATGTTGGTATGTAGATGCCTTATCAAACATATCAAATTTGGTCCAGATGTGTGCATGTATAATGGAGTTACAACAACTTCCTATTTTAAGGCAAAACATCAAACTTTGCCACGGACATGCTGTTAAGCGAAAACTCTGCATAGGATCATCAATGCGTTAAGGCTTTTCTTAGATAGTTTTTAAGTGGATGTGTCTAGCCTGCTAGGAGCAGTAGATCATGACAGAAAATTTGTCATTTTCTATGTGGCATTATGACTTTGAGAGAATGTTGGCATATGGAAGTGTTCAGGGTGGGATTATTATCATACAGATAAGGTTTGGTATACAGTTTGGTGAGCATACACTGAAGTTATAATAATTTTATGTTCCATGGCAACTCATTAGGGCCGCCTGTGGCTCAGGAAGTAGAGGGTGTTACCCATTAATCGGAAAGTCGGCAAGCCCCGGCTTCTTCAGGCTGCATGTCGAAGTGTTCTTGGGCAAGATACTTAGCCCTGAATTGCCCCTGGTGGCTGTTCCGCCAGTGTGTGAATGTGATGTAGTGTAAAAGCACTTTGAGTGGTCAAAAAGACTAGAGAGGCGCTGTACAAACATGGAGCATTTACATTAATTTTTCACGCCACATTACAGTCATACCCTTCAACAAAAACTCACAGATAGCACAAAATTATCATTATCATGCCTTTAGATTGCACTGAAAAATTTTGAAGTTTTTCACATTAATTCTGTAGGAGGAGTTTGTTAAAGTACGGAACCTGTAAATAACTGTTTTAGTGGCCTGGGGGCTGCTTTTCAGGGGACATGTCTCAGGCTCAGACTCTACATTACTATTAATCGCTAGTCAGCTGAAGGATTTCGAGTTCTATGTGGAAGAGGTTGGCAGTGTATACATATTTATGTGGGAACTTGCATGCATGTGGTTGTTTAAGGCCAAATCAAAAGTATAATAATAATAATAATAATAATAAGTTTGTGTCACATTGTTGAGTGGGGTGCAGGCATGAAATTCTAACTTTGTTTATATTTACAAAACACAAGTTAAATAAAGGTTCATGTTAATTAACAAATCACAGAATTTAGTTTTTATTGCATTTTGGAAAATATACCCACTTTTCTGGAAATGGGATTTGTAAATCTAGAAGCACCTGCGGCGAAGTAAATGTCTACAATGACAATGTTAACATGTTGATTGTAGCCCATCTGATACCATATTTTTGATGCATATACTGATATTAATATATCCATAAAATATTGATACATCATCCGACATTTAACATTAAATTCATTAAATGTTAAATGTCAGGCAGTCAGACTAATTCAACTAAAAGCGGATCCAATTAGTTGGCACTGACAGGATTGGTGTAATTACATAGTTATATAAGCTCTCTAGTGCTATGTTTGATTTTTTTAATTGGTGTCCTTAATGGAAAATACTATGATAAGTTGAAACACTACTGTGATAATCCTATCCATAGCCTTTTGCGTTTTCAGTGTTACACTAAATACTGTAAGTACAGTAGCCTGGTGTAATCAAATGTAAAACACAAATATATTTATACTGAAATGCTGTGTATGCATACTGTAGGTACAAGGTAAATTTGTTTTATTACATGTCTGAAACATGAGATCCAGTTTCCCTTTTATACATAAAATAAATAACAAAAAGGTGTGTGAGGGCTGAGTGGAGAAGAATCATTTTCAGTTTACATTTTCACATACGAGGAATTTGCCTTGATATACTGGTGCTTTAGAACATAATTATAGAAATATAAATATAAATAAAGTAAAGAGATCAAAAATATATAATTATAAAAATAATTATTTTGTATATAATTATACAAAATAATACAATAATACTATAACTTTACTGGAAAAAAATGCAAAAAATACACAGGATATTAACAAGCAATATGCAAAAATTCACAGTAAGCATAAAAGAATTAGTGCAATGGACACAGGTCAAGTTGAGTATTGTTGTAACGTGTGGGGTCAGGTGAGTGTGTTTGGGGTGGCATAAGAGTCAGTGACAGTGGGGACCTAGGCATTGTTGAAGAGGCCCACTCTAGTCGGAAAGAAAGTGTTCTTGTGGCGCTAGGTATTGGTCCTGATGTCAGAGGGGAGTGTCTGAAACAGTTTGTGTCCAGGGTGGGAGGAGTCAGACACAATCTTTCCTGCACGCTTCAGTCCTGGAGGCATACAGGTCCTGGAAAGATGGAAGGTGGCAACCAATCACCTTCTCTGCAGCCTGCCCCTGTCCCTGGCGGTGGCAGCAGCGCTCCAGTTGAGGATGGATTCGATGATGGCGAAGTACAAGTGCACCATCATTGTCTTCGGCAGGTTGAACTTTTTCAGCTGCTGCAGGAAGTCCATCCTCTGCTGGATTTTTTTTGGTGAGGGAGGTCCTGGGAGATAATGGTCCGCAGGAAGCGGAAGGAGTCCACAGTTTCAAAAAGTCCATGACCGTCTCCACTATGTTCAGAGCATTGAGTCTGTAGTGGACTTGAGGTGGGACAACACAAGGCGATCAAAAGACTTCTTAACAACAGAGGTCAAGGCGATGGGTCTGTAGTCGTTTAGTCCTATGGTCCTTGGTTTTTTGGTGACAGGAATGATGGTGGAGGTTTTGAAGCAGGTTGGTACATGGCATGTCTCCAGTGAGTTGTTAAAAAATGTCTGTGAACACTGTGGATTGGCACAGCGCTTCAGGGTGGATGGGGAGATAGAATCCGGCCCAGCTGCTTTGTGAGGTTTCTGCCTCCTAAACAGTCTATTGACATCCTTCTCCAGAATGGTAAGAAAGGGGCAGGAGGTGGAGGATGAGATGGTGGACTGTGGCCGATCAGTGGTGTTACAGGGGATGGGGTCAGGTCTGTCCTGTTGTCTTTCAAACCGACAGTAAAACTAGTTCAGCTCGTTGGCAAGGCATGAGTTGTTCATGGAGTGGGTGGATTTAGGTTTGTAGCTATGGATCTGTCTGAAGCCTCTCCAGACAGAAGCAGAGCTATTTCTTGAGAACTGGTGTTGTAGTATGTCTGAGTACAGCTGTTTAGCATTTTGCACCACCTTGCTAAACCTGTATTTTGACTCCCAAAACCTGGTCCGGTCTCCACTCCTAAACGCCTCTTCCTTTTCCAATCTCAGCTGTCTGAGTTTAGCTGTGAACCGGGGTTTGTCATTGTTATAAGTCACCCTGGTGGGTGGTGGTATACAGCTGTCCTCACAGAAGCTGATGTAGGACGTTAACAGCCTCTGAATACTCATCTAGGTTGTTGGTAGCAGTCCTGAAAACATCCCAGTCAGTGCAGTCCAAACACACCTGGAGGTCCTCTACAGAATGGAGGTGAATGCCACAGGGTGGTAGTGGTTCAGACTAGACATTGCAGACTTTTTTCGGTACAGGACAGAGATGCTCACAAGTCTCCGAGCTAGAGTCCAAGTCAAGTCTCAAGTCTTTGAGCTAGAGTCCCAGACAAGTCTCAAGTTACTTGTGGTTATATGAATGTTGTAGGCTATCACCTGCTGTGTTCAATTTGGGCTGCTTCTAACTAGGGTTGAGCCGGATACTCAGCTGAAACGAGTATCCGGTACGGATAAAGCATTTTTGCTGAGTACGAGTATTATACGAGTAATACGAGTCAATATCTGTACTCGGATTGAAAAAAAATCCTCATTGCGTAGCTGACACAC
>JAPMOB010251420.1:0-41880 GCA_029875015.1 Lepomis gibbosus
TGTGTGTGTGTGTGTGTGTGTGTGTGTGTGTGTGTCAATAAGTAAGACTCACGTTTACCTTTAATAGACTTTATTAAATATCTTTTTGGAGATGGTATGATTCTGTTGAAGTGCCTACTGAAAACCTCCTGGGAAACATTGCCTTACAGCTTAATCAAAAAAACTAGACAAAAAAACAGATTGGTCACATACAGGAGTCATTGGCCACATACAGTCAACAGATAACCTTAAATAGGATTTATGCAATTGTGCCATTCACGTATGGTCCCTAGATTCCATAAAATACTTTGTTAACATGAGTCTCATATAATACTGCCGTAGTACACATCCATTTACAATGGAAGAAAGAAAGGTGAACATTGTGCAAAGACACAAACAGGAACTCTTTTAACAAGATATTCCATTGAGCTCCCATAACACTGAGAATACAGGTAATATGTATTACAATTAATATATTATATTACAGTAAATGCATTAGGATTTTGACAGATACAACAACCCTTCCTTCTCATTCTCTAGAGGAGAGTACATTCTCACATCCTTGTGCTTCTCTCAAATAAAAGACTGGTGCGACAGCCAGAGGATTATATAGACTTCATTCTTAATCTCATCAGAAGGCCAGTCAATCATCTCAAAACATTCAGTCAAAAAGACTCACAATCACGTAAAGAAACACACTATAGAAATTGCATCGCAGTCAATAGGTAACATTTTACAAACACCTACAATCTATAAGAAGTTGTTTATGCAGGACAATGGATTGCTCTGTTCCCGATTCTCTTTCTTTGGCTGACAAATCACTATAAATAAACTTCTTACAAATGTATTACCGTGTAATACACATAAAGATACATTTACAATAAAATACCTGAATCTGCAAACAGTGGAAATGAAATAAATATTTGTTCTTATTTAATTAAATATTCATATTTTAACAATATTATAAACACATATGGGTATCACATAATTGCATGAAACAAACAACGAGCCAGCGTTTTACATGTTTAAAGTTGTCACACATAACTGTAGACATTTTAAATCTTTATCTTATACCTCTACGAGGGAAAATATGGCAGACTGTAGATCAGTTGCTTGAGGTTATCTAACACCCCTCAGCTTAACACACTTGGTACCTATGCTGTGCACATAAGGTCATAATAAGCTTATTTTTAACATAGTGCTAGCCTAAAATACATGACAGGATACACTCAGTGTGCTACATGCACACCTGCACACACACTGCTGCAAGGGCTTGGACATCGGTTTAGGACAAATAGGTCAGTGCACAGAGATTAAATATAATGTACAGCTGAAAGCACCAATGATTCAATTTTGTGTAGCAAATGTATGATACAGCAAAATAATGTTATGATAGTTTGTTATATTTTGATCTGTGCTTTTCTCCCTTTCAGTGGTTGACCACACACACACACACACACACACACACACACACACACACACATCCATACACACCTCCACACACACAGACATTGAAAGACAAACTACATTGGATGAGAAGCTAGATTACACACACATATTACAAGATTCCACAGCACACACATACATTAGTTTAGCGCATGTTTGTTGTACCTGGAGCCTTCAGATACTTAGTACTTACATATTTTGTCTAGAGGAGCAACTATGTGGGACAAGTAAGTAAGAAAGTCTCTCTCATTGTGAGTTTCTCTTCTGTTAGAGAAACAGTCAGAATGCTTCAGGCTAAGATGGACCGGATAGAAAGAACCTAAAACATGTCCTATCACTATTCTGTCTGCAGCACTGTGAATGTTTCACCTCGTAGCATTTGCCTTGGAAAAACACTGAGCCATGGCTGAGAGGTCTACAGGTCTTGAGCCATCCTTTCAATCTCATCAATGAGGAAGTCGATGTCAGACTGGGTGACCGCAGGGTTGGAGACGACCATACGGAAGAAGTTGACTTTATTCCCTTGAGGCTGGTAGCCCACCATGGTTGTCCCTGACTCCATCATCATGGCCTTGATCTTTGGTGCCACCTGGTGGAGTCAAAAAAATGACAACTTAGAGCCTTAGACTTATAGAGAAAGGGTAAACATGAAAGCTGAAGCTGATGAAATATCTGGACATGATTCTTCTTCTACAGTTTGTAGAATGTCTATTTTGATGTCTATTTTACAAAGACAATGCACGATACAATTATTGCACCATTTAAAGCTAAAACCTAATTTCCATCTGTGCACAGCCCACCTGTGATGCACAGGTTGACAACGTAAAAAAAATAACAGTCACTGACAGGTGTCTTACCCTGTGGAGTTTTTCTCGCCGCTCATCACCATCAGGCATGCCTCTCAGGCTGGGTGGAATATACCAGAAGCAAACATTGGTGTGCTGGGGCTGTGGATAGGAATAAACACAGTTAATACACACACACACACACACACACACAAACACATACACACACACATCTGAATCTTTTTTTTTACATCAATCAAAAATGAAGAAACATGGCGTTAGAGGAGCGAGAGTAAGAGAGCAATTAACATATTTTCTTATTGAATTTTTCACCAGTGATTGAAAATGACATTGATAGAACAAAAAATTGGAGACGCTCACCACTCCATCAAAGACCATCTCATATCCCTCCCTGTTCTTGATCTTGTTGTACAGGTACTGAGACAGTTCCAAACACTTGTCAATGTGCTGCTCAAACCCTATGGTGCCCTGCAGCGAAGATAAATCAGTCAGGCAATAAACATTTAACAACAAAAAGCAGAGTATGAAGCTATAGTATCTGATATAATAACACAATTCCTATTGGCTTGAAGACATTTGTGAATGTTGGTAAAACAACAGTTTACAAGTTAGAAGGTACGTGTGTGTGACTGTCTTCCTCCATCTCACCTTGGCCTTCCACATGAGCCAGAACTTAAAGATGTCGACGTGTCGGCCACACTGGATTGCTTTGTCCCCTGTGTCGTAGGTGACGTCGTACTGTTTGTCTGGTTGGAACAGGTAGCCAGCACACATGGAGTTGCAGCCTGCCAGGATTCCCTACAGACACACACAGAGTACATACACTGTTTACCCTTTTTTCCATAACTCTAATGCCCACAGCAGGCTACGACTATGTAGAACTTGGATCTACTGCCAGTACTATGAAAGGTTACATTCATATGAACGTGTAAAGTATAGTGGGTATTGTGGTCATTTTGAAAAAAAAGAAACAATAAACCAGGAACAACGCACCCTATTTAAATAAAACCTTCAAAATTCAGTGTTTACAAGGGTTTAAGATCTTCCTAAAATGTTGAGGTGTGTGTTTACTGTACCTTCTCTCTGACCAGGATTGCAGAGCACTGCAGAGGCACGCCCATCATCTTGTGAGGGTTCCATGTGACAGAGTTGGCCCTGCAAAGTTTAATATATATGTATAAATTTAGTAGTAGTCTCAATAAAGATTTGCTTTAAATAACAATACCAAGCAACTCATCATTTCATATGTACCGACCTCTCAACTCCATTAAGCTTATGGCGATGCTTCCTGGACATCAGTAGTCCACCACCCCACGCTCCCTGAGGAGACAGCACTTTTACAGAGGGGTACGCAAGCGAGGACGTAGTATTTTTTCTACCAATATCAAAATACTGCAGCATCTGCTCTGATGTCAGCTACTCACATCAACATGGAGCCACAAGTTGTACTTCTCACAGATGTCAGCGATCTCATTGATAGGGTCAAATGCACCGTAGACAGTCGACCCAGCCGTGGCATTCACAAACAATGGCACATAACCCTGCAGAATCGACACACAAGATCAAGTAAAAAAGCAAGAACAAATAGAGAAATTAAACGAAAGTTAAAAGAGCAATGACACTGACCTTTTGTTTAGCATCAATAATCTTGGCCTCCAGATCTGCAGGAATGACTCTCCCCCTGAAAGAGCATCATATTAGTGTCACATACAACAAGTAATACAAGAATCATCTCCTCTCTTCATGACATTGTTCACAAACAGTATTTTACCCCTTTAATGTATTAATTGCGTCTTTACATTTCTAAGATGAATTCCCCACCTCTCATCTGTGCTCAGCAGGATCACATTCTCAGTACCAAAGCCAAGAGCAGCTCCAGCCTTCTTTATGGAGTAGTGGCTCTGTAGGGACATTAGGTATGTAATTCATATATCATTGAAATAATAGCTAAGTTCCCAGGAGAATAAAAATTTTATGATTTTTTGCTAATCGAGAATTGGCTTGTTTTTTTGTCATTTTTTGTGCAAAACAAAAGCAGATGCAATGAAATAAAAAATCCATTAAAGAATTGCTTTGATTTAAACAGACTGATTATTACTGGAATTCTTCAATGGCTTCAATCTACAGCCGAAGAATCATTGGGCCTAACTTTATTAGAATCCCTAAAATGAAGAGTGTGTGTGTGTTCATGGTCACATACGTGTTCAGATGTGAAGAGGACAAGACGTGGAGCAGCAGACATGCCCTTGGTCTTGACCTCGGGGAAATACTTGTAACGTGCGATCATCACGCTGTACATGTTGGAAATCGCGCCCCCTGTTGAGGAGAGACAGACACATTAACACCTTGCAAACCCGCATTCACACACCAACTGCAGTGCATGCTGGTAATAACAATATTATTACAGAAATTAAAATAGCAACTCATTAGACTTTCTGTTTATAGTTTTACCATCCAACACAAAATAACACACCCTCATCGAGTATATGTAAACTGTTATTTATAGACTAACCCGGTGAAAATATTCCGTCTCCCTCTCCATTGGGCCAACCAATCATCTCTCTCATTTTCTTCAGAGTCAGCTGCTCCATCAACACAAACACAGGAGCAATCTCATAGGTGAACCTGTCAATCATATCACAAAATGTATGAATATATCACATCATTCAACATCACCGTATCGGCTGAGTCATTAACAACCACTCTGTGAGCAAGAGGAATAAAAGAGGATTCTTATGCACGCACACACTTGCAGATTAGAAAGCCCAAAAACACTAACACACACAAGCATTGGTTTTTCATTAGCTTCACTATAATTCCATCCACATAGCACAAACTGGGGTTGTGCTGATAGAGCTAATTAAAAAGTGTCTGATAGGAGTCGGGCAGCAAACATTCATATTCAAATGCTTTCTAAAATCACTCAGTAGTTTCATTAAAGCCCACAAAGCTCTGATGGCTATCTGTCAATCCTGCCAATCTCAGTGAGTCTGAATGGGGCTGATTTGATGGCTGAGAGGACGTGAACGTGTATTTTTAGTACATGTGTGCATGAGAAAGAAAGGCAGGCAGGCAGAGAGAGAGTGTGTTTTAAAGAGATAACAGCCTCTGTGGACCCCAAAATTCAGATTTGGAGGAAGGCACCATAATTGTTAATTGTCATTATTTCATTAAAAGAAAGAAAAAGAGAAGATTAAAAGACAAAAACAATATTTACAGAGGGGAAGAATTAGAGGGAAGAAAAATGTTAGATGTTGCTGGTAGCTCAATGAACAACAAAAGAGCAAAACTCCTGGAGAAGCTAAAGTAGATTAAATGTGTCACAGAAAGCCAACTCCCACAATGAGGCCTGAGCTTTTGCTTTCTTCGCTAACTGACGGGCCATCTCACCGCCTCCCACACACACCCTTAGGACTGATCCCTATTTACCTTTACTTTTAATGAGGGCAGTTATACAACACTTCTCCACTCCCATCACCACCAGTACCATCTAAAACGACGATAACATTATCTCGTCTCTGTTGTCTTCACAAGTAGATGTCTAAACAAGGACTGAAGCATTTTGGTAGCTTGGGTACAAAGGGGGAGAGATAAAGGCTGAGGAGAGACAGGAGCTGTTGGGAAACAATGCACTGAATGAAACTGTGACAGAGGACAACAAAGGAAGAGGAGGGGATGATATGGAGGCAGAGCAAGCATAAAGAAAAGAAACAGGACAACAAGGCGAAAAGCAGTGGCTGAAAATAAGAGACAAGAGAAAAGCTTTGGTTGAGGATGGATAGAAATTGAATTAAAAAAAAGATGAAGAAATAGAGAAGAGAAAGACATTTGTGTGAGTAATCCTCCTGAGGGCTCACCCACAGGATGGATTTGATTGGAACATTAGTTTCTGGTCAATACACCAGATCAGATTGTGACTGCTGGATTTTGACTATGAATGGCGAAAACAAAGGATAAAATCAGAAGGAAGCCTCTCAGAGGTCTAATTTCAGGAATATAGTTTTCTTTAATAGACTGGAATTATAGTTCATGTAAGGAACATAAAAATGCCTAATATCTTGGATGTATCACTTTCATTTCTTCTTCAAATGAATCCTAACCGTAGCAGAAAAGGGACAAAACCAGTGCACCTTTTTCAAAGTCCCTTTTTTCTCTGTGAGTCATTTCACGCTGCAATGACAATAATGGTGATCATTATCACAATCAGAGCCAATCATTGGTCTTTTCAGGGTGAAAATTACCCCTCAGTCACCTGCCTTTCTCCAGGGACAGCCCCTAAATGCCCTTATTATCGTCATCAAGGGCACTCAATGTGTGTGTCTCTGTGTTTGAATGTGTGTGTGTGTGTGTGTCTCTTAGTGACTAACCCTGTGACCCCCAAACACACTCTGCTCTCTCAGACCCTCAAAGGAGCACTGAGTCAGTCGGTATCCACAGGGACAATAGAGGCAGAATGAGCACTCCGCAGGGAGCTGCAGCAGCCAGTTTCCACAGTGTGATAGGGTTTTCTGTGCAGCCGGAGGACATTGTGTGTCAGTGTGGGTCCCAGCTGGCCTATCTGCTAAGACCAGCTCACAATGAGCCTGCAGTCAATGGACTGGAAACCCTAGCTGCTGTATCTGGGACAGCCAGAGCTGGTGTGTGTGTGTGTGTCATTATGAAAGTGAGTGCGAGTGTGTGAATTCAATGGCCCTGTCTCTTTGGGCATTCTTCCAACCGGGAGATGAGATGGGAAAGTTTTTCCTAAGAGGGGGAAAGGGGGTAGTTTCCTAAGCTAATGTTTTGAGAAATTGGATAAATTAAGTGTCTCAATGTTCCTTTCCTTTTGGTTTATTATCCTTACATTGATCTTTTCTTTAGCAGCCAGTCTGGGGGAAAATGTAGAGGCCACAATATTAAGAGAATAATCTCTTTTTAAATGCTGATAGAATTCTGTCAGTTTCCTTCTTTCTGGAGCTCAATAATTGTCAGGTCATATGGAGTTTTTGCTGTGTTTTCTCTCTTCTCATACATAAAGGTAGACCTGAAATAATAAGTAGATCGATCGACTGATTGTTGTTTTTTTTCAAGCAAAACTACACACTTAACTCCTTAACTCCAGCTTTTAAATTCCGTTTATGTGATGGAAAATTGAATATTTCTAGATTTTGGACAGTTGATCAGAGAAAACAGGACATTTAATCATGTAATCATTGGCATTTGGGCAAGTGTGCAGTAGACATTTTGTTTTTTGTGTTTGATATTTTATGGACCAAATGACGAATCAATTTAAGTTGTGGTAGGCATCTTGGAGAAACCAGTAAGAGACAACTAGACAGCCGAAACAACCCCCTCCCCCAGAAACCAGAAACAGAAGAAGTATCACTCAAGGACAATTTTCACTCTGAAATCTAGTTGCTGCCGATGGAAACATAAGTCAGAGTTGGAGAGAAGAGTTTGTTGTGTTGGAGTAATGTTAGGAAAGAAAGTCTTGCTAACAGTTGCTCTATGCTACACATCTCATCTCTCTGGATCTGGCTACAATATGTTGCAGCCACTGTAGCTGGTTCACGGCTGATGACTGAAGCTACCTATTGCTTGGATTTCAAAAGATTTGTACCTGCTAGTCATTTTTAAACCCCAAAATATGTAGGGCCAAGGTGTACAAATACTGAAATTATCCCTTATGACAGCCACAGATACTAGATTTTTTTGTGTGCATTTAATGAATTGATTGCTGTCTGGATTTAAAGAGAATTCCAACAAAAAATGCTTCTGAAATGAAATGCCTAGCTTGAACTGAGACATTAACTGGCAGATTAAATGTTCATTAGATCAGATGAAAATAATCATTAGTTGCAGCCCTACATAAGAGTGCTGTACATTTTCACATTTTCTTCCCTGGGCATTCCTTTAAGGAAGTCTTACTGTAAATATGGCTATGAATAAGCATTAAATATTTAAAAAATTGTGTAGATCATCTTCTTTTGAGGAGTTCATGTTTATTCCAGTGAGGAAATCAACTGACAGATTCATTCATTTCTCCACTGAGAATAAATTAAAAGCGTTGTAAATATTCGGCTGGCAAGATGTGCATTGCTTTGTGTGTAACAATGTATGTGCGTGTGTTATTCAATATTCTGATATTGTACAGCAGTATTACAGCAATGTTCCTTCTTCTTTTCCAGTTATCATAACAAGGTTACAGCTTATTTAAAGCCTGTGTGTGAGAGAGTTTGTGTGTGTGTAGCTGTGTTCAGAGTGCGATGTTAATGTGGTTCATGCCCTCTTTCAGACTGGGCCACCATGTAACTGTGACCTGAGATCAATATACAATCTAACCACCCCTGGGGCTAGGTTGCCTCGGATATACAGTACAGCACAGCGGCAGCCTGCCATCTGTCAATACACAGTCTCAACGGGACAAACCAAACACTTTATATAACGGTGACCAATTGTGGCGTGAGCTGAGGGGAACACCATGAGCACCTTCACCACGACTTTATATAATAAATGACTCTGGGTTATTACCAGTAGCCTACAAACAAGAAATCTCAGTTGTCCTGTCATACCATTTAGTGGTCTTTCCCCTGTATGGTTAAGAATTGTGTTTGGGCACATACGACTCACATGTTGGTGTTAGCAGTGGAGGTGAGCCACTCTCCAGCCAGGCCGATGATGTCCAGGCCAGAAGACAACTGGTTGAAGAATCGTGGGTGACCTGAACATAAAAATATATACATAATAACATTTCTATCAACAGGACTTTACTGCCTCTATGAGGGATATGTTCATGTTTTATTTAAAGAGAAAGCAATAAGAAAGACAGCCAGTGATATGTTTGTCTTGTCCTCGGTGCATAAAAAACCTTTATGAAGGCATATAATGACTACACATTTCATTTTATATTCTCCTGGTCAGCCATGAAACCGAAGGGATCTGACACTGCACTGTTCAGTGTACCATAATTACATTGGTAACAAGGCTATGTGACAGCCATTTAGACTCTAAGGTGCTTGAACACACAGTCCTCGTCAACAGGCCAGGAGCCTAAATGCAGTCACGGATACAAGCACCTTGTGAAGGCGGTGATGTATGGCTTACATAATAAAAGCTGTCAGTCATATTAAGTTACCTCTGAATAAAAACATAAAATATATGGAAGATAAATATGTGCGTATGTTAAACAAGAGTGTGCTGCTTAACAGCGAGAGGAAAGATGTACATTCCAGCACCACGGACAGCTCCTTCGCACATCACACAACTCAGCTTCAAACATGTTCTGAGAGGCACAAAACAGCACCATGTATTTAAAAATGAAAAGTGGTGTTGAGGCATGGACACAGTACACCCTGTGTGATATATAGAACCCGAGGGACAGTTTGAGGGTGGTCGTTTTTAACAGCTTGAAACAGCCCGTGTTAGGATGCCCTCAAGCGACACTTGGTTTAATAACTCGAGGGGAAAGAAAAGGGGGATGTCAACTGAATTACCAGGGGGACAATAAAGAAGTCATCAGAACAGGCTGTACACTGTCTGGCAAACAGCTTCTTCTCTAATGGTTTGTTTTGAATTTAGTACAATAGTCAGTATCAACTTACATGAAACTGATTAAATGGATGCATGTTTCTGAGAATATAAATCATCATATTGTAGAATATTATCTGAGATACCATCAAAGACACTTTAAAGATATTTTTAGCTCTAAAATCATAGAATGTTATGTATAATATTGTATATGACTATATGTTGGTGCAGGGTGATAAACATTTGTTTTGAGTAGAAGGCCTTTTCACATTTTTCAGTGTCTTTTTGCTAAATCACATAAACCACCATATGAATTATTCAGAATCCCCAAGCTTCATATTCCAAACTCATAGGTGACCCCCCCCCCTTTTGTCTCGGATACAGCTCTATACTGTAGTTTAACCTTGAAGGTGTCCTACCTGTCCGGACGCCATATTTCAGCGTGTCCCTGCAGTCCACTAGGATTTGCTCCAGGGATTCAGGCTGGTCGGACAGCTCCAGATTGAAGCCCTCCATGCCCTCAAGGAGCTGGTGAGGGTGGTGGAAGTCCAGCACCTTGGTGGAGCGGTCAAAAGTCTTCTTGACATAGTTGGTGAGGATGTCGACCATCTCCAACAAAAACTGTATGGTAGGCTCCTCTCCATTTTTGGCTGGCAGCAGGTCTGAGGAGAATTACAATGGAAACTTAGCCTAGGTCTTTAGCCGATGCTCTAGCAGTAACTTAGCCTTTAGAAAGTCCAATTTGTATTTCTTAAAATGTTTCCGTTGGTGAGGTATGTCTAATAAAGAATTATTCTTGTCGAATAAAGTAAGGTTTAGTAATATAGGCACACAACAGGATAAATCTATTACATACGTTTTGGCTACCTGGCTTTAAGCTGAGAACGGCATCGTTCTTAACACGTAATAGCGGCCTTAGGTTCGTTTTCTTCCTATTATTAAGTTGTGCCTCTAACTTTAGTCGTCGTCCAAAGTTGACTCCCATTGAGTGTAAGTAGGCTAACAATATTGCGGCTAATAAGAGGTAATGTAAGAAAATTCATAGGCTTATTCAAAAGATAAGAAAACTGAAGATTTGCACAAAGGCGCAAAAGTCATTAATTTGAATTAATGAGCGTGCGCTCATAAATTGTTCCAGAAATGAGCAATCTTTTACGTTGATGTGTATAGCTGGAACAATGTAGTTCTCACCTCTGGCGAACAGGTTGGAGAAGTCTGTCTCGGTGAGGCGGTAGCGCGCGTCTCTGTCACTGTTGTCGCACGAGAGCAGGTTCTTCTGGCCCGCGAGCCTCCCCTTCTCGTCGAGACTGTTGTTCTTCTGCAGGAACCCTAGGGTGTTACACGGCGGAGGGCAGGAGTTATCACCAAACATCTCCATTCCACAAAAAGACGAAATTATGCGACAAAAAAAATACAAAAAGAGAAATTAATCTAAAAAATCTGCGTTATTTACTCAAATATATGGGTATACGAATATGAAAGTGGCAGCCCTTGATAACTATCTGTGTTGTCAGTCAGCTCCTAATACTCTGAATTCTTTAATCGGAAAATCGGACGGCCAAACTTATATAGGCCTGGGCCATGTAGATAGGAAGAGGGACCACCAGTTTAAATCTGTGTGTGTGTGTGTGTGTGTGTGTGTGTGTGTGCGCGTGTGGGGGGCGGGCACCCGCGCGCGCGCCCCACCCTGTGACATCACCACCAAACCCCAGTCAGGGCAGGACAGCCCGTGGTGATGACTCAGCCAATAACTACACATCCTGGGGTTAATGAAGGTGCACAGAGCCCTAAACCAGTCTGCCCCCGCAAGGCATATATGTTTTGATCTCCATGATTGATCAGATTTCTGCAGGCTATATAGGCCCTTTTTATCTGCAGGACAATGTGGTAAAGTGTGGGTCTAATTGTGCGCAAAACACATGGAAGTCACACAACCCTGGTACCTAAGCATGTAAAATATTGTCTCTTATATTTTTCAAAGGAAAGTCTATAATGCATTGCTCATTAAATACCCCATGGCATATTTAAAATCAATATGCGTGTCCATATATACTACCATAGCCTCCATTTAGAAGAATCCCCACTCAATTTCCATTCCAGTCCATTAAAATGTAATTTAAACCAATCAAAATCCACTGGTCAATTTCTCATTCTCACAAATGGCAACTTCAAACTTATTCGATCCTTTGGAGATTTCTGCCATAACAAACAAGCCAATAATACTATATATATAAATTTCATACCATATCATACCAATTTCATACCATATCTATGACATTCATTTAGCTTTGCATAGCTGCAAGAAGAAATACATTCATACATTTTAATTTTTGATTCACTGAAAGAAACAAATTGTGAAAATGATGGAGGAAAAAAATCTCCTTCCCTGCAACGTCACACCCGCTATTCTCCACTGTAATATAGGCTGTCAGTGAAATTGATAGTAGATCAAAGAAAGGATGGATAAAAAAAGGGATTCTTTGTTTTAAAGAAATATCTGAATGGGAAATGAAAATATACATTTATTTGCATGTTATTGTAAGGGGTATTCTGGGCTAGAGCATATATTCGCAGGCCTGTCTCGAGGATGTTTCTCTTGGTGGTGAAATGGGAAAGACATGGGGGTTTCGGGCGGTCACGAGGGGGTGATCCTGGGCTCTCATCATCAAACCTACAGGCTAATGTCCACTGACCTTTTGAAGATGGAAACACATAGTGACAGTCGTGGATGGCCCTGCTTTAACAGCCTTTATCATGGCCTATTTCAGGCCTCGGGTTTATTTATTTAAAAAAAGAAGAGAGAATAAAAGCCCCCCTATGGTTAAAATGTTAAAGATATAAAGGCAAAAAAATCATATCACAAGAGGCCTATTATGGAGACATTTTTACTATACATCGGTATATACGTCCTTCATATTTTCTAATATGTCAAAAATGTAACTATAAAAATATTGTATGTTGAAAGGAGTGGAGCATTTTATGTGCCCTGGAAACTTACCACAAATCTTCATCCCCAGCTTCCGTGTGCATCCGTGCATCCACGCATATTCGTAGGCTAAAACAGAATGAACGTTTGAGTTTCTGAAGAGGCAGGCCGCCGAGACAACGTGGATGAGCGGGTGATGGATATAAAGCTGGTGGAGCATAGTGAGCACAGTGGAAGCGGGATGCGGACGGCTCTTGGCCAGGTGTGTAATTCTGAACACTCAGGTTGTTTTTGGTATTTTATTGTGGGCTTTTTAAAACACTGAGACATTTGTTTCTGATTAGTGTGGCTCAATGATGCCGAGAATGTATTTTATACTTTGTATTTACCACAGCGCCCACTGATCATAAAGGGGATGGGTCCCCTTATGATCCGATTTCCGATTTAAGTTCAATCAATAGGCACCGACAGTGGTCCACACGGCAGATCCACGCCGGCTCACACACCCAGCCAAGGGGCGGACTGGAATTAACGCCCGTGAAATGAGTTCACGGAGGACGGCAGAAATTAATTGAGTGAAACACAGTATGTGACTGGAGCGAGCTGGTAATGTCTGTGGCCGGGAAGACTAGCCGGCGTGATGCAAAAACGCATAGTATAGTGCGTCAAATACAAATACACATCATGCGCGCGCGCGCACACACACACACACACAGCTACACACCGGAGCGTGGACATGCGTGAGCAGAGATGGAGCAGAAGCCAGAGGGAATAAAATGGAGAGCGCACGGCAGCAGAGCCACAGCGAGGCGGCGGATACACCTGATGGAAAACTTTCAAAACAAAAACAAGTATTTAAATTTACTGAAGCAATTTCATTATGAAAGAAACTAGAGAACAGCCCGAGGAGCTGAAACCAAGGCAGACACACAGGCAGACACGCGCGCGCGGGCGCGCACACACACACATACACACACACGCACACACACAAACACACGCGCGCGCACACACACACACACACACACACACACAGGCTACACTGCAAGCCGCCAGGCGTGAGATGGAGCGTGGCAGAGAGATAATGGCAACATCCAGCAGCAGTATACCAGCAAGTCAGAGAAAACAAACATCTTCTTTTAATGGGCTTTTCTCGGTACAAACCCACATTTGAAATATGTCTGAGATTTTTATAGAAATGTTTATTGACATCCCAGGGCCACAAATACAATATTCAAAAATATGTTATTCGATAAAAAGAGAAAATTCTAACGTGAAATCAGCACTGGCCCCGAGGAAATGAATCTTTTTTCATTTTACATTGGACTGAAGACAAAAACCTGTAATTATTTCCCCGCGTTGCACTGCACATGGCTGCTCTAGTGTACTATAATGGGGTCGATTTTGTGCATGCAACAAAGGCTTAAATGATGAATTAACCCATAGGTTAATGTATCCCTAAATAGGTCCAGACACTTCTTAAAATTACCAGCAACATATTTCAAGAGCAATTAATCTATGTAGACTCTAGCCTTGAGGCCCTAAAGCATCCAACGAGATGAGACGAATTATGACAGAAATAAATCATCATATTTTTTGCGAAATTCGTCGAAATCATTAAAAATACGATCAAAACCAAGAGAATGAAGACGTTGTTGCAATAAAACAGGGGTCCATGTTCAAATCAGGAATATAGCTATTTTCGATCGGTAAATGCATAGGCCTATTCATTCACAAATGTTATCACTAAATGCTTTTGGATCATTAGAAATACCAATGCCTTAATGGCGCATTATTCCAGCGCCTGGTCCGCCGCTGATCCGCCAGGCAGCGACAGGCAGCTGTGATGGCTCTGTTTTTAACCGAGTGATTAACGACGGAGCCCACACAGCAAATGACCCGGGCGAGACTCGCTTTTATCAGACAGAGAAGGAGGGGAGAGAGAGAGAGAGGAGCAGACAGATGCAGAGAGAGAGAGAGAGAGAGAGAGAGGTGCGCAGGAAGTATTTTTAAATCTTCGTGTTTGCAATGAACCGCACTGCAAGTGTTTTTGAGCAAGGCACAGAGGCAGGAGGCTGATTCTGTAAGCACAGCCTGAACGCTCCGCAGAGGGACAGCCTTAACGAGAATTTACCCTCGGGTATCGATATGGATCACAGTGTTGTTAACAGAGAGAGATGTGTGAGGACGTACTTGTAGATGGAGGTCTTAAATTGGCAGAGTTGGGGTCCTGGTCGCCGTCGGTGGCTCTCGGTTCAGACGTGGCCATTAGTCCTCTGTTACCTGATCTCCAGCTGGGAAATAATTCAACTGCAAACAAAACGGTCCACGGTTAGGAGAGACCAGGTTTGCTTATCCAATTCAGGACTGATGCATACATGCATACATACACAGGCTACAGTGAACTAAATAACTAAAATCGGTTGAATGGGTAGGCCAGGGTTTGATCAGAAAGTGGTGTGAACAAAGCCGCGCAATTTGGAAATTTGGAGAGAATTGCGCACGACGCATAAGCAATACAACATTAAATACTCCCAGGTCCAGTGTAATGTCCAGAATATGGAGCCAATGTTAAAGATAAAATTCAAAAAGTTGTTATCAGGGACCTGGACCAACAGGAAACAGATAATGGCTCGTTGGAGGAAAATGATAATTAGATGTCTTTTGCAGAGAGGCATCAGACGGTTAAAATCTATGAGCTTTATGTCTGTGATCATCACTACACTCACAACATGCTATTTGTAAGGACCAAAAACAAGAAGATTAAAAAAAAGAGGATTCATTCATTCATTCAAGGTGGCAAATCAGAAAAAAAATAATGAACAGATGCAGATAACATTAGACTATAGTTTGGTGAAATAACAGCTGATTCTTTACAGACTGATTTATTAAAAATATGAATGTCCACATAAATAGCCTACGTAGTTCACTTATTGACTCAGCAATCGACATTTCAATTAAGTTGCACTTTGAACAAGCATATCCCGAACCATCATCACTCAGTGTCATCATGGCATGAGAGACAGACTGAATGAATTCCTTCTGTCATTCTGAGACTGATACCTTTCAAACGGTACAGCGAATTATGGCATATTTTTTATAGTAATTTAATCTTCTCCAAAATAACCCGACGTTATGATCAATGAATATTTCTACGAAGGAATATGAAACCTTTCAATACAGCCTATCAAGGACGCCGCTGAAATGAAAGGCATCTTACCGGCTCACGGGCGCACAGGTTGTCGAGTCCAAACTATAACTAGATGTTACAATTGCCACCCAAAGGCGCGACAAATAACAGTCCAGTGGCGGCGATGGCTGAATATCAACAGAGCGCACTAATACAATCCCATCCAGCGGCGCGCAAGTGACCCTTTCTCCCTCAAGAATATTTTTTATTCGTTATTTATATCTCAGGCTCCGGCTGCCCATTGGTCTTTTCACGCAGGCATGAGTCACAGCCTTGCCTCCCTCTGACGACTAATGAAGCTTCCCTGAGTGCTACTGACAGCCACAATCCACTTTAAGAAGCCTAAAAAGCAAAAGGAAAAACACCAGTGACGTATGCCTGCTATGCTGTGTGTCTGTCTGTGTGTGTGTGTGTGTGTGTGGGTCTCCAGGTGTGGGTGGGTGTCACGGGATGGAGGATGGAGACTTGAATGTGAAATGTGGGTTACATAGAAATTGACCTTGAGAGGAAAAAAACACAGTTGATGGGTTTTAGTGACAACAGATATACATTCTGAATATTTAGTACACCTCATTTTCAATGGACCGGTGGGAGCTCTATGAGATGATCTATTGGGTTATTTAACCCAGAATAACGACAATTCTTATTGCAAGCACCAAATGATGGAGAGAGCAGCATGTGCTGTGATCCATCCATCCATACTTACCCACCTTCATGGGATGAGAACACTACATGCATCATAATTTTTGACCTGCATCCTTTTTATAACCTTGACCTGGACAATAACACAGAGACATCAAAGTGAATCCAGCCTGGCGGGGATGACTTAGTGTCCTCACTGTCATCTTCATGCCTGCGTCCCGCATGGAGACTGAATGGGCAGAGGCCAGCCATTATGTTCATTCAATCACTGCAAATCATACAGCTTTTATCCGATGGATACTTACTCCTTTCACAAGTCATGCGTGGAGACAACTCATGAAGATAAGCTCTGCCGTGTGATAATAACTCAAAATATACTGGCTGACAGCATTCCACTACGATGGGTTAGCTGTGTGTGTGTGAAAGAGAGAGAGGCTGCGCAACCTTTACAGTGGTGATACAGTGTGCACATAGAGCAGAATATCACAGGAAAACATGCTTGATTGTCAGCTCAAAATGCATCCTCAAAAAAGCTAATCCCTAGGTGCTGTTTGAACTACCCAACTCACAGCTAACTCATTATTTCTTGTATTAAACTTTGTTTCAAAACTTTGTATTAAAGTAATGTTCCTATGATGGTCTGCCCAGTTGCACCAACAGAACAAGTTTGAACCTTTTTTGCTTGCAGTACACTTTCTTTGTTGGGATCAGTTTAGCCTAATTTGTGACCATCTGTGCTCTGTACTACGTTGCCCATGCGACTCGACCATTTTAGTTAGGTTTCCATCCATATGTAGCACACATATTAACTGAATTCCTGGCAAAATTTCAAAAGAAAATGTCATTTAATGTTGGTTTCCATCTACAACCCTTATGTGAATATTAGGAGTTGGTGCATTGAGTTGAACAGGTGCTATTAAACCTTTGCAGAAGATGTTGTGCAGATTAATGTTTTGTTTCATATATTAATGTGACGAAGGTTACAGCCTCTTCATCACTCCACACAGATCTGCCCTCAGATGTTTTCATCTGCTGCCATTTTTCATTTGGAGTGGAAGCTTGAGAGACAAAGAGGTCTTCCTTAGCCTATACGCCATGATTTAATCACTAAGTGCTTTTTTATTGTCCACCTCCTCCAAGGAAAGTTGTTTTTATATACATTTCCCCCCTAACTTTACAAATACGGTAGGTAGATGGAAATGCAATGGAAAAACTTAGTAAGTTATTTTTTCATCTGTTATCCAACAACAATTTTCAGTTCGTATGATGTGTCTGGCCGTGGCTAAACCAATGTTTAAATCCAGTATTTCCACAGACAAAGATGTTCATGTCACTGTTTTTCAATGTAATTAAAATAATGTCATGGTTTTCACAGTGCACATTCCCTCTTCCACTGTCCCTCCAGTGTAACAACTATCTTTATCTCTACAAACTGCTGTTTCTGTTTTTCACATTTCTAAACAAACGACCTGCAAATATTTCATACTAAAATAAATATCATAAACATACAAAAGTATAGTTTTGCAATGAAAGCCTCTTCAGTTAATATGATATTGTACTTAAGATTATTAATTAAGTCAACAGAAACTTATGTGGATGCCACGTCGGGCAAGTAGACCAACAGCCTGCGTTTTAATGAGTGTGTCCAGACCTCTCCCTGCAGCTGACCTTTCTCACAGCAGACAGCACAGGTATAGTTAAATAAATGACAGCTGCATTCTGTTGAAGTGTCTCGGTAAGCCATGCCAATGAGCCTGCATACACGACAGAGCTTATAAACATAAAATAAACATAAAAATAAAGATAAATGGGACACAGCTGTTATTAATGTTGTGTAAGTTAGCTCCACCTGTGGTTTTTCTGTTTTAACAGGTAAAAATGTCTACTGCTGCTCTCTCACTGAGGGCATTTTGACATGTCATGATGTCTGTTGTGAGGTAGGCCCATTTCAATTTTTTTTTTCAGTCTGCCTTGAAGCCATTGTCAGCAAATACAATGTTTGTTTGTTTTTTAAACACTGGCCAAAAACAGGAAGAATGAGCTACATTTTGCACAGACTGTGGACTTTATGCCAGTGGTTGCTAAACCACTCAAAGAGTCTCAAGAAAAATCTTAGGGTTCACCAGATTATTCAAGGGATAAGAAAAAAAAACTTATTTATTTCTATTACACAAAATTATGCTTATGTTAGTCATGTTAGCAAAGGCATTGTTGGTCAGTCTACCTCATCGGTGAATAGTGAAAAATCTCAGCAACAATTAAATGGATTAGCATGAAATGTGGTACAAATATCCATGGTGCTCAGATAAATAACCCTACTGACTTTGGTAATCCCCTGATTTTTCATCTACAGCATCATTAGGCCAACATTTCACTTTGTTTATTACTCTGTTTCATGACCAAACACGTGTCCCATCAGCCTCAGCTGTACTCTGTGTTTAATTGTGCTAATTATGAAATGTTAGCATGCTAACACACTGAACTAAGATGGTGAACATGGTAAACATAATAGGGAATGTGAAGGTACATAACGCTGTGTTGCATGTTGGGACGGGGGTGCCATCTTGTGAGGAACATACTCGGTTTATCTGAAGCTATAGTACTTGGACCCAAACATCTCTGAGACACATTGTCTGAAGACGTACTTTCCTTTAGATGACATCGCCCTGGCCTCCAGCTCCACTGTGAGGAATGCTGCTCAAACAAATCCCTGCAGTCTCTCCAGCTAATACAAAATGCTGCTGCTCGCATACTGGCCAGAACTAGTAAGATCATATCATCTTATCATGTGGTATTTATAGTTTTATACTTTTTATCCTAATTTTTATCCTAATCTGCAGATTTACGAGTGTCTGTCTTTTCTGTAAAGTGTATGGGGTCCATGTTGATGGTGATGTTACACTAAATCTGAGTTGACTTGACATTGTGAGTTACCTCCTTTATGGACTAAGTGCATTCACTTTTACACAGTTTAAAAGAATAAATCACTAGAAGCTCATGAACAAGTTTGCAGTGGCTGAGTGCAATCTGCTCGTTCACAAGCCAACAATCATGTGAGAGCTGTCACAACCCCTCTGCCATGACTTCTGATAGTAAAACCTGCTTTGTGAGTGCTTTTGGTTATTTTTTTCTTTTGGGTGAATGTTGCGTGTGGTATGTTTTGGTTTTGTTTGTCTCTTTCTCAGACAGATGATTTGATCTGTCACATTAAAAATCAAAATAATAATAAAGGCAGGTTTTTCTACTTGCAGTGGGCAGATATGTTTAGTATTTGGTTATGCTGAGTAGAATTGAATGGAGATGATTTTATAGATCCATAAAATCATCTCCAATCATCCTATAATCCTACAATGAAGATCCTTTTGGTTTGCATGCAGGGTATCTGCTGTTACTCAGCTCTATGTCATTTGTAACATGATTTGTGATTGATTACGTTTCTCCCGTGCAACAGGTCATGCACTCCCAGCGCCTCAGTGAGGTTCATCTGAAAGCTTGGGTTATCCTCAGCTCTACTGATGAAGCATCCTCAGCCCACTGTGCATACGTGACTGGTTTTGCAGACATGCACCCACGTTGCGGCCCTGCCTTTTAAAGTGGAAGCGACCATCTGGTGCAGGGAAATGAAACAAGCTAATGTTTCAGAGGATCATGCTGAACAGATTGAAAAGAGGAACAGCGAAAATCGTCATTTTGGTTTACTGCTCGGGCAGGCAGGATCACTGCCTCTAATATGTACACACTGTTTATGCTACGGATATCAGGTCACCAGCAGTTTGTTTTTGTTGAATTCAACTGCAATAATTCTCTCCACTTGGATTCTTAGATGTGCAATGCATCTTGTTTCCTCCACATTCAGCACGTCCACTCTTTGTGAATGTCGGTATCTTCACTAAAGCACACATCATTCCCACACTCTCCTTTATGTCGAGACATCAATCTGAAAATACTATGTCAACTGGCAGTAGTTTGTCTAGAAAACAACCGTTCTCTGTTATACGTTTGTCACTCATGGTGAATGTTTGTGCCCTTGCCTGAACATTGGATGGTCTTTCTATAAAACTTCAAAGCGGTCCACAATGGCAGCAACACGATTTCAAAATGTCTTCTCAAACTGGCTCGGCATACTGACCTACAAACTCTCTCCATCTGGTTGATGCACCAGTGGAGACAAGTGTGAGTATAAAACATTCACCGTGTCCTCAGATGCAGCACTATTAGTTGCTCGGTGCACAGCAAATAAATGGCTGATGTGAGTCAGATTGAATCTCTGGCGCTTGATGGTAAGAAGGAGCATCTGAAAAGGTGGCACCTTTCTTCTTCCCTGAGACAGAATTGGCACAACAAAACCTGAAAAGTGGCATAGCTAGGAAGTCCACTGCAATATTTTCATAGGTGTCATTTACACTGGGGACGCTGGAGACATGTCCCCACCACTTTTTGACATGGCTGACTTTTGTCCCCACCACTTTTTTAAAGCATAATTTGTTAAAAAAACGTTCTGAAATATAGCTTGTAGTTAAATAACAAATACAAATGCCATTAGAAAGGTTTGCACATTAAGAAAACATGAAATGCAATTAAATTATAGAAGAAACAAATGTGCATTGTCTAAAAAAAGTAACTTAAGCCAAAACAAACAAGCTACTGATTATAAAATGACCCAAAAACGTGCACCAATCAGCAACTTAAACAAATTCTTCACACAATTTCTATTTGGCTAGATTTTCTGTTTTCTCCCTGTGAACATGACAAAAGAGGAGGAAAGACTAAATTCTGCCTCAGCAGGGATGATATTGCATTTGAAAAGTTGATCTAGATGTGAAACAGTTCTGAAAGCTACACAAAATGCCTGAGAGCTGCACTGCATCTGATTCTATTATATTTATATACTTTGAAATGTCACATGCTACCTGAATTTTGTGTTTCCTTTTCCATAAATAAAAACATTTCCACTATAAATTGGTGCAGAAACTTTCACCAGAATGCAGGAAATTAACTAATTCCTAGTGGGGGTCGCCCCAGACCCCCCGCTCATATGTGTTGGCATTGAGGACATATTTAAAACACTGTTTATGGATCTTTTGTCTCGTTCTTGTGAACCTAATAGTCGTGACGTCTCGCGAGCTAAGTGTCGCTTCACACCCCTAATCTGAGCCCCCTATCCCCACCATTTTTTAACACAAATTGACGCCCTTGAATATTTTATCTTGCCATTATCAACCTTCTAAAATTGCTTTGTTTCATTCTGCCTAGATTTGCAGAGCACACATCCCTCTACATTCTGGTCCTCAGGTTTTGTGTCCGTTTCTTGTTGTGCCACTTCTTCTGCTTCTTGTGCCATCCTCTCCACTTCCTGTTGTGCCACATCCTTCTTTACTGACTTTGTCTGTCACTTTCACTTCATTGTGGCCCAAACACAAAGATGGTATCAAGTTAGGGTGGATCTTTTATATGCTAGTTGTCTTGATTTTTGCATATTTAGTCATGAGTATTTTTTACTCATTTAGCTGACATTAACTCATTTAGCTGATGCTTTTATCCAAAGCGACTTGCAATTGCTATTTATTTAAGAGGTTGCACACCTCTAGAGCAACTACGGGTTAAGTGTCTTGCTCAGGGAAAAATTGGTGGATGGGTCACTGTGGGGAGTTGAACCCGTGCCTGTCACACCAAAAGTATTTAATGTTACATACTTGGGGTGGTGATGGGGCAGTGGATAAGCTGCATGCCTTATAGGTGTGGGAGACCTGGGTTGAATTCCCCACTGTAACACATCCACCAATGTGTCCTTGAGCAAGATACTTAACCCCTAGTTGCTACAGAGGCGTGCAACTTCTGACACATACTTTAATTGTAAGTTTCTTCAGATGAAAGTGTCAATTTAATTAAATATACATACTTATATTTTAGACTTAAATTGCCAGAGCCCATTTTTCAATGATGCACTGTAATAAATCACATTGTTTGGTGGTTATTCAGTGCTGTGCTAAAGCTCAATTGGCCAGGAGCTGAATGCTGAATCTGAGTTTTTACAAATCTCTCAGTGTTTTAATGGTCAAAATGTTCAGGATTTAGTTTATAATTATGTTTCATGACATCAAACAATAAGACTTTTAATAGATGTGAATCTAGTAAATTTACCTTTTTAACTGTTAAAAGTGTTAAAAGTCCAGATGATTTATTTTTAAATCTGACCTTGTATTCCAAAGTTTATATGTTTCTATGAAACGTCGGCATCAGTTTTATCCACAATGAATATTTTATTTTTATCAGGTGACATGAAAAAATACATAATTGTCACAAAATCTACAAAATGCTCAAAGAATGCTATAGTGCAAAGCAGCCTTGTGGATTAAAATAAACACAATATTCCAACAGAACCTAGAACCTAGAACCTAACATTGCCTGTGTTGTATTGGTACAATAGATTTAGGTGCAAATGTGAGAAGGAGGACATGGCTTGTGTCTGTTCACTTGCTTTTCTTCTTCATCATCGTCTGTTGGTGAAGAAGAGGAGCAGCTTGAGCTCTGAGATGACTCCTCATCGCTCTCAGAATCATCATCATCATCTTCCTCATCCTCCTTATCTTCTTGGTCATCTTCGTCAGTGCTCTGCTCTGCCTCTTGGTCTAATGGACAAAAGCACGACGCAAACTTGTGGTGTGTTCTGGAATATGCAGCATTAAGGGTTTGTGTTTGCATAAAAAAGGGGAACTCTCACCCTCCAACAGCTTCTTCTGGATCAACGGGAGAAACTCAGAGGCCTCAGGATTGCCTGGTTCATAAATGAGAACTAGAACAAGGAGAGAAGAGGCATCATTGGCTGATAACACCAGTGGCTGATTCACTGACTGACAGGCATGCGGTTGAGGGATGCAGGATACATACTCATCTGACACAGTTTGCTGGCCAGCTGAAAGTCTCTGTCCATCACAGCTCTGAGGAACTGAAACCATACAGTTTCATGTGAATATCTATTTCAATTTCTTTCAACGGAACACATCCAAGTTGAGTAAAAAATATGTCTTTGACTGAAACCAAGGATTAAAATAATTTTTGAGATCTGAAACAAAACAAAAAACTACTGCAGTTTAGATCATCGTCTCAACACAGCATTAAGTGTGGAATCACTGATGGCACTGATCAGTCACTTTACCTCCATTATCAGCTCCAGTGGTGCCCTAATGTCTTCATCCTCAACATCCTCTTCCTCAGTCTGTTCTTCCTCCCCATTCCCTTCATGCGTGGGAAGAGGCTCAACTGCGGGCGGAGCATGTGTCTTTCCTCCTGGCAATCATTATCATCATCATGACCAACAAAACTCCCTCTCCAAGTTTCCTCCAAGTGTCTTCTTTGCAATTTGAGTTTGTTCTACAACAACACACCTGTCACTGTTGTGTCTAGGGGCTGTGCTTTCCTCATATCTTTCATTTTCAGCTCTTCATCAAGCACTGCAGTCAAGTGCCCTTTTTCTTCAACCCTAAAATCACATTTAAGATTTAAAACTGTGTTTTGCCGATATCTAATGTGTGTTATTACCTACTAAGTGGAAGTACAGACCTTGGTGTTGATGAATGGATGATGGGTTCCTTTGGTGGGCAATCTACAGGAGAACCACAGACAAACAAGACTTTTAATTCAGTCAATTTTTTTTTGGCATGCCAGTTATATTTAATCATGTGTGAAGAGAACAAGCTGAAACTGTCCTTTGATATCATTTTGTAAACACTGAACTTACTGTAACAGTCTGGAGACACGATGAGGACACATGACAATGAACATCTCAAGATTAAAAATAACATTATCACAGACTCAGATATTTTGTCAGATCATCATCAATTTACAGAATGACATTCACTTTCCAGCAGTTGTTTTGTGGTGAAGTGCTGTTGTTTACTTTTGGTGTAAGCAGCCTGTCTCTTCTAAATTTGCCACAGTAAGTGACTTTGTTTTGTGACTTACTAAATTTCCAAGAATGACATGTTAACAGCATGTTAACAGCAACTGCAATGAAAAAAGGGAAGTGACTTTATTCATTCATGAAGAAGCAAGACTTGCACTCCTATCATGTCTCAAGGGGAAACATTGTTATCTCTGCCTGTTCAGAAACAGATTTCTCTCTGTATAATTTCTAAGCACTATGTGATTTACTACTGATGAGATTAGTTTTCCCTCAACCTCAGAGTCCACCACCACATACCGTCTGTATTCAGCACATCCCCATGTGGAAACCCAGACCTTTGAGTCTCCTGGCAAGAAATCTTGAGAATAACAAAAAGTTCAAGTTCAGTAGTGACACAAAATGTGTTTTTGTAAATCCAGTCCAGGCGTAATCTATCACAGACTACCAACCTGTAGAGAAGCAGGCAGTACACGGGCAGGAGGAAGCTTGCTGGATGCAAAAAGTAAATAAAAGAATACAAATACTGCAGTGAGCATGGTGTCTGATGACAGCCGTGAATATTTGCTTAAAATAGACGTTTCTCACCGAGGTTTACCAGTGTCTCTCTTTTTCCCCACTTTGTCTAGGACATAATCACAGTATGAGCTTGCCATAAAAGGCTGCACATAAGCACAAGGTGAAACTTTAGTAAAATCTAATCTGGATGTGATATTTTATACATTGAACTGCTTCTTACCGCTGGGTTTGTGCGCATCAGCATGAGCAGAGGTGACTTTTACTCCCAACTACATCCAGGTAGAGAGATCAAAATGATTGTAATATTAATTCAATGTTTATTGGGACATATAGAGTAGTAACAAATATTGAAATTGTGTGACCTACGGCCTCATAACCAAGAACTGCAAAAGAGGCAACACTTAATTAAACAGAAGACTTTATTCTTTACTGTTTAGCCTACCTGATTCTGTAAACCAGTGGAGGATTTCCCCAAACACTCTAACCTGGATATCAAAGTAAAGTTGGAAGTGACATCAGGTCAGGCTTTGTTATTGTTATAGCTTGTGAATTAAACCTAATTAGCATGGTATAATTTTTCAATACGATTTTAAGGTTTATGTCTAGTGACCGTGAACAGTATTCTTTTTGATACAATGGCTGGAATCGTATTTTTCCATAACTGTTTATGTATTTAAAGTTAATTATTTATTTATTGAATAAGACGTGCTGTGCTAAAACAACATTCTGCACTGAAATAGCGTCATTAAAAAACATGTTGTTAATTAACGTTATCCCGGGCAGCTAGCAAAGTAGCTCAAATTAGCAAGAAGCTAACGTTGCATAATTAAATGTAGGCAGAGAGGCAACTTATGTTTTGTGAATTAACGTTAACGTGACAACTAATGTAAACAAGCTACTCCCTGCTGACCTGTTCATGGAGGAAGATAAAGCGCCCACAAATCCTATAACGTCCCTGTAAAGCTGAATCCGCTGTTCTCGTTTTAAAGTTAAGTCAGCTGACTAGCTAAGTTACTGTCGCTTCGTTGCCATAACAACGGAGCAACACCCGAGTCAACGCTGCCTTCAAGTGCTGCCGGAAATTACGCAATTACAAAAATTTGCAGAGCAGAGAAAGATTAATTTTGTCCCATGACTTTAGGACTGTGGCTGAAGATCATGTCAGCTGATAAAAGCGGTGATATAGCACTGTACGCAGTTACTTTTCATTTTAAATAGGTAATGATGTGTGCACAAAAAGTCATGTATTACAGTATTTAAGCTCAAAAATAAGAGATTCTAAAGGCTTATTTAACAGGCCCCTCTTACACAAAGCCTAGCTGTTTCTGCCACCCTCCATGTCAGCCATAATTCATCCAATAAGTAGCTGTAACTACTGCTACATTAGCTGCTCATACATTGAAACAGCTGCCCTCAGTATTGAATTGAATCTGTGTCAATTTGCGTGTGTGTGAGGATCGAGGTATTGTGTGAGTTGTTAATAGGTTCAGACCTCCTCAGCACTTGGCTGCATTGTTTCACGGTTGTCTATAATCTCAGGAAGATATAAACTGTCAGACTGACAGGCTGAGGGCTCAGACTTTCCACAGAGACTAAATTAGCACATGACTGACAGGCTTGTTCATTTTCTGCCAGCGTTTAAAGCACTGTTTAGAGAAAGGTGAGGTTAGTTTGGACCTACACTCTCTCACACACATCAATTAGGCAGTGAAGTTGCTCGGACTGAGCTCTCTCTCTCGGGACCCCTCTAATGCATGCCAACATGCCACTGAACCATGTGCATATGTGTTTTTGGTTAGTGTGTACATGTGCATGCCTTTGTGAAGATGGTGTGTTGTTTTAATGAGTGTAAAAAGTTTAGAGGAGGCAATTAATCTTATCTAGAGTAAAGTTTGCCTTGTCACTGCAGGAGCAGAAGAAAACCAACAATAAAATAAACAAGAACAAGGATAACGCCAACTTGTCTGTTTCTCACTGAATGTCATAGAATCCCTAATCTTTTAGATTAAACACATGCCCGTGAGTGTTGAGTCTGAAACAATCGCATCATATCTCTGTGGTCTGTCTCCTCAGGTGTCCTTCTATGGATAGTTGTTACCATGAAACCAAACCAATAAAAGCATCTTGCCTCTTGTCTCTTGTTCCTTTACAGTTTGTGGTTATAGAGACTTTCCATTTGCACTAGACATCTACTGTATTTTGGATAGTTCACCTCTATGACTGTCACAAAATGTCTAAAAATATATTATCAGCATAACACTTATACAAAATATATCATGTTTCTTGTGTAATTTTCTTGTGCAAACAGAAATACACTATCTTAAGAACAGGGATGCAAACATACATCCTGAAAGAGGCCATCCTACAGTAATGTGAAATATCTATGAGTGGCAGCAAACTTGCTACGAAATCGGCCATTACGTAATGCTTCTCGAGAGGGATGTAGCCTGCGTCCCATGTGACGTCATATTTCCTAAATCAGAGCAGTGAAACCTAGCTAACCACTTTCAAATGCAGCATTTCTATTTTTAAAAAAGGTACTAATGTTCATCTTCTTAGGTATTAGCACTTATAGACTTTTGAGCTGAGATGATAGCTTTCACTAGAGGTAATGACAGAATCTGCACATCTTAAATGAAACTGACTACCTTCAAGAAATGCTTTGATGAAAGACGGCTTTTTAAGGATTTAAAACTGAACAATAAAAGCACAATTGTACAGGCATAACAGGAACAGATGAAGGAAGGAAGAAAGGAAGGAAGGAAGGAAGGAAGGAAGGAAGGAAGGAAGGAAGGAAGGAAGGAAGGAAGGAAGGAAGGAAGGAAGGAAGGAAGTGAAATAGGACCAAGTGGAGTTATACATTTTTATTTTAGTCTTTCTAAAATAAATTCTATCTTCATCAAGACCAACAAGATCCAGTTGTTGAGAGGTTGAGCAATCTACATATGAACGATCTGCCTTGGGGAATAATTCTAATAGCAAAGTTAAGATGGCCTGATACAGACAGCAATTCACATTTAGAAACAGAAACCACATCCAACATGCTTTTCATGTTTCTTGTAAACAAACCAAGAGACAGAGATGCTTGCATAAGGTCGCTGCACAATGTGATCACATTCAGTGGACCTTGGGTTTTCTTGAAGAAAGACGATCACTCAGTTGCTTAAGGATGCCTTTCAGCATGCTAATGTATCAATCATGTTGGGACTGAGGATTTGCAGTTATTCAAAAGTAACCAACAGATCACTTCTGAAATGTTAGTGAGAGAGCAGGGGTTACTACGACAACCAAACATTAGTAGAAATATGCACTTTATTTTGCCATTTGATCTCAAAAAGGTGCCAGTGCGATGGATGGAGCTGCATGACATTGAAGGTGTCTGTTACATCAGCTTTCCCTAGCCATGTGCCTTTCTTGGCAAGCGTGATGCACTGAATTGCATTATCAACAGTTGCATAGCATAGGGATAATGGCGTGAGAGGTATGAGGCTATTAATACGGAGTGCTATCATCATGAGGGCTAACAAGAGTTGAGTTGCAATGCGGGTAGGATTTATGTGGAATTTAAATAAGGAAGAATTTTCATGAGGCCCATCCATGTACCCCTTCTCAACCTCATTATCCAGTAACTTGTCCACTATTTCTGGATCTGTCAGAGCAGATTGAAGGTTATTACAGAGATGGGATTCTTTTGGAAGAAAACTTAAGCAGGCAAGAAAACCTTGTACCAAACCAGTAACTGTATAATTAACAAAGCAACAATGATTGGATTTGGATGCTTCGTCAAAGCATTGGCAAGCTCAGAGAAGTTGTCTCGCTGAGTAGATGATGCTGTGTAGAAGATTTATTCACAGGGACACGCAGTCCTTCATTTCTCAGTTTTTTGAAAGAAGTGGAGAGACTTTTCAGGCTGAGATTGCTTTAGAGTCACAGTTTAATTGAACTAAAAAATTGGGGGAAAGTCTCCAGAGTACACACTGTCCTACCTGGAGCTTTTTGACCCATAAGTCTGGCAATTTGTTGTAAACATGTTGCATTCATTAAATGTTGCTCATGTAAATTTGTTCTGCTTCATCCTGCCAAAATAAATGGCCATTAATTTCTTTCAGCATCACAGGTGCACTATTCAAAGAGGTCAGACAAATACGAACAGGACACCTTTCATGCATGAAAGCAGTAATAAGCACACTCAGCTTGGACTACAATGCTTGTAAAAGATGACAAGAACCTACATTTTGAGCCAGATATTTTTTCTAGTTAGCACACAAACTGAGGGTGGGTTATTCTAACCCTGTAAATACTCATTACAAACTCACGCTTTGCAGCAAGACATTGCTTAAAGCCACAGAACTTAATTTTAAATTCTAGAGGAGATCCCAGTTTCTAAAGAAACACATTATTGCAGTATTTCAAGTAAATGTGTAAATTGTCATTTGACTGAATGCTGTAAACATATGGTGCCTTGGATTACAATATTTATTTTTTCAAGACATTTACATTTACAATAGATTTACTCATTTAGCAGACGCTTTTATCCAAAACGACTTATATTTGAGAATCAACATACAAGCATCAGTAAATTAATAGATCTATGGGTAACAATCCGGGAACCATCACCTTATTGTGGTGGAGAGGTTTGCGAGCCCTGGTGAACCTGGAGGCTGTGTTGTCTGGAGTCTAGTGCTCCTGGTAGGGTCTCCCAAGGCAAAGTGGTTCTAGGTGAGGGGCCAGACTGAGAATGGTTCACAAAGACCCTTGATGACAGAACGAGGAAGAGGAGGAGAGACCCTGCCCAGAAGTATCCCGGGGCCCCCATCTTGAGCCAGGCCCAGAGGGAGGGCTCATCGGCGAACACCTGGTGGCCGGGTTTGCCACGGAGTCCGGTCAGGCACCGCCTGAAGAAGCAACATGGCACCCCCCTCTCCATCCTTTGGACCCACCATCCATCCGAAGATCTGCAAGGGTCAGGTGCGCTGCCACATGGGTGGCAGTGAAGGTCAGGGGCCTCGACGGACCAGACCTGGGCGGCAGAGGCTGGCTCTCGGGACGAGGAATGTCACCTCTCTGTGGGGGAAGGAGCCGAAATTTGTGCGGGAGATGGAGCGCTACCAATTAGATCTGTTGGGGCTGACCTCCACACACAGTCTCGGTTCAGGAACCATACTCCTTGATAAGGGATAGACACTATTCTTCTCTGGAGTTGCTCAAGGTGTGAGCCGCCAGGTGGATGTGGGGATACTCACAAGTCCCCAGCTGAGCGCCGCCACGTTGGAGTTTACTCCGGTGAACAAGAGGGTCGCCTCCCTATGCCTTCAGGCAGTGGGGGGGGAAACTCTGACTGTTGTTTGTGCATATACACCAAACAGAAGTTTAGAGTATTCGGCCTTCTTGGAGAACCTGAATGGACTTCTGAATGGGGCTCCAGTAGGGGACTCCATAGTTCTGCTGGGAGACTTCAACGCACATGTGGGCAATGATGGAGATACCTGGAAAGGCGTGATTGGGAGGAACGGCTCCCCTGATCTGAACCCGAGTGATATTCATGGACAGGATGTCAAGGCGTAGTCGTGGCGAGGAGGGGCTGTGGTTCGGTGGGCTTGGGATCTCGTCACTGCTTTTTGCAGATGATGTGGTCCAGATCGCATCATCGGTCCATGACCTTCAACTCTCACTGGATCGGTTTGCAGCAGAGTGCGAAGTGGTTGGGAAGAGGATTAGCACCTCTAAATCTGTGGCCATGGTTCTCAGCAGGAAACCGGTGGAGTGTCAACTCCAGGTAGGGAATGAGTCCTTACCCCAAGTGAAGGAGTTCAAGTACCTCAGGGTCTTGTTCACGAGTGAGGGGAGACTTGAGCAGGAGATTGGCCGGAGCTCAGAGTAGAGACGCTGCTCCTTTGTGTTGAAAGGAGCCAGTTGAGGTGGTTTGGGCATCTGGCAAGGATGCCTCCTGGACACGTCCCCAGGGAGGTGTTCCAGGCATGTCCAGCTGGGAGGAGGCCACACTGGCCTGGGAACGCCTCGGGATCCCCCAGTCAGAGCTGGTTAATGTGGCTCGGGAAAGAGAAGTTTGGGGTCTCCTGCTGGAACTGCTCCCCCCGCGATCTGATCCCGGATATTCGAATGAAGATGGATGGATGGATGGACAGGTAACAACTGATATTAGTAAGAGCATCAAAATTACTAGTAACAGCTTTAGACGCAAACTGCATCAATGGGAGATGCCTAGGGGAAGCAATGAGAGTTAACATATAGTCCACTCATGACTAGCGAGTCAGGCAAGTTGGAAGTAGTGCATATGAAGTGCATAGAGGTTAGGGGTTAGAGGTGTTATGAGAGAAATTGTTCTCGGAAGAGATGAGATTTCATGAAGATAGAGGGGACATACCTGCTCTGATGACATGTGGTAGCTCGTTTTAAACATTTTAGTGTCACAAAGGCAAACATTAGTCACTCTGTATGCACAGGATTAGATTTGATTCGGGAGGCCATTTGTAGACATTGGAGCTCACTGAGTACTGGAGTGACATGTGTCTTTTTGGATTGATCGAAAACGAGACACCCCGCTGTTCTGGACTATTTGTAGGGGGTTCATTGCACAAGCTGGAAGACTTGCTGGGAGGGTAGTACAAATGTTGAGGCAAGAGATAACCATGGCCTGTACCAGAGTTAGATATAGTGCCCGATTTTTCTTATGTTGTACAGCGCACAGCCAGCAAGCGTCACAGCCAGGAGACAGCGGCAACATGGTCCGAGAAGGACAGTTGGTCATCAATCATGACACTAAAGTTTGTCACCACCCTGGTTGGAGTGATGGGTGAGGAGACGATGGTTAGATTGCTTGGATGGGATTACCAAAAGTTCTTTCTTAGAGAGATTTAGTTGAAGGAAAGGAAATCTGTGATACACGCTGAGACAGTATCTGGGAAGGACACGTAGAGCTGCATGCACAGCAGTGGTTGGAGAAACCATGCAAGTGAATTATTGGCCCCAGTAAAGTAGTGTAAATTGAGAAATCCCCGAAGCCAAAGAAGTATCACCTGAGTGATTGCCGGCACTACAGTCAGAGATATGACTCCGAGGAGATTGGTAGGAATCAGGTCCAAAGGGCATGTAGTAGGACGGCTACAAGCCAGGAGTTTTGATACCTCGCTCTCCATACGAGGAATAAAAAGAGAGAGTTAAGTGCACTTTGACCAGGTAGGACAGGGGAGGAGATGTAGTAGGACTGCTATGTTAGTCTTGGTGTCAAGCCTTTTTCCCCATTGCCTGATGGAAGAGACACATAGATGGACTGCATGGTAGTTTTTTTCCGGTGCTATGCTCACAGAGCTTGTGACCAGAGAAGACCAACTGGTTTTGAGTTGTTTAGAGAATTATAGCCACCACTTTGTCTGTGAAGAAGGAGGCAAAGACATCGGCGGACAGCTTTGTGGCAGATGGAGGTTGGCAGGGTCTTTGGTTTGGAGACAATTGCATTTTTAGGTGTTATTAAAGCCCTTGGCTTTCAATCAGTTAGTACTGTATGTCTATGTAACATTACATATTCATGATAAATAGGCAACAATTAGTATTAAAGTTTTGATGGAGGGTTTACCAGTATTCTTTAAGTGTTTCACAAAAAAACTCTTGCTAAGCTCTGATTGTTGCATGGAAATAAACCCTGCCCACTTCCAACCAGGAAGAAGAGCACAGTCAAAACAATATATAAAGAAATGTCTCACATGAAATAACCAAAACCATTTTAACCCTGGCAGAAAAGCTTGTCTTCATTTGGGACCCCATTGCTCATCGTGAGGAGCTGTTCAAGAAAAAAGGTTTTCAGGACCTTTTAGTCTGTTAAGATTGATGAACTAACTTCCTTCATCTGAACCGTGTTTCCTGACCCAACCAGTTGTGTCAGATCTGATTTTACAGCAATTTAGCAAAAGAGTCTCTTGATGTTAAATGCCAAACACCAAGGTGGAACATGAGCTGCTAAAGCTGCTCTGACACTGTCACCTTGTTTTTTAATAGAGACCCCCTCTAACTCCTGCTGCACAAGAACACACACATACACACACACACACACACACACACACACACACACACACAATACGCACACACACACAGCACCAGCTGCCCAACAGGCACACACAGGCACACCTGCCATATAAGCTTGATGGGAAAATATATTCCACACAGACAACATGATAACAGAATCATTTCACACTTCAGTGATCCTCGGCACAATCTCTTTGTGTGCATGTATGAGTGTGTGTGTGTGTGTGTGTGTGTGTGTGTGTGAAAGCATCAGCAGGAACATCTACTAGTGTGCACACGGGTTGTATGTACGAGCCTTGAGAGACTCTGAAAAGGGACAGGGAGACACATAGAAGTCCTTCAGGATATCACAATGTGGAATATGAAGAGTTTGTTTCTGTGATGAAATGGCACTGCACATACTGTTCCCACTGTAGCATCATTAACAGAGATCAACATTAACAATATCATGCTGTCATCTGTGGTGCATGTATGAGGGGGTGCGGTCCCCATTTGCCATAAGTTTATATGGATATGTGGCACACTAATGCTCGTGTTACTGTGTCCTCAGGCACACGTGTTCATGAAGCATCTGTGCAGGTCTGTCAGTGTGATGTGGTGTATGACGAGCCATCCTCATGCCTCACAGCCTCTGGCAGGCTGAAGGCTAATAATAAATGCAAATTACAATCAGAGGAGCAGATCGGAGCTGGAGAGGATAATTGCTCCATTATGGGTGTGTGTGTGTTTGTGTGTAGATGGTTGTGTGTATCTTGTAATCTGGAGGGGTGGGGGTTACCAAATGCCAGGTGCTGACGTCACAAACATACTACATAACGGGGCAAGTGAGGTGTTACAAGTATTGATTTATTTGTTGGACAAAGTTTGCTTTTCCAGTACGAGGGCCAAGTAAGGCTAATTAAATTGTGTGATGTAATTGCAATTCACACATACAAGACAAACCTGTGTGAATATTGCATGAGTTCAGTGTTATTTACACAGAAAGCTTTTCTTGTCATTAACAGTCCATAATTTCCCATTTCTTTTACTTTAATTTATATGGATAACTAGTAGCTTCATTAAAACAGAGGCTAGTAATATCGTTCTTGGGGTCCATGCCCACCACACACATCACAAAAATATAATACTCTACAAGTAAGGCCTAATATAACTCTCATGGGTTTTTGTTTTCTGTTTCCTGTTTCAATGTGGAAGTTTTTTCTCTGTTGTGTCTTGTCCCACTTAATTTCCTGTCTGTGTCTTCCCATTCATTACCTAATGTGTCTCACCTGTGTTTAATCACCCTGCCTGCTTGTGTGTCTCTGTGTTTGTGTCAGTGTTAGTATTTGTTTTATTGATTGTTCTTGGTCTTAGCCGGTTAGTTTTGTGTCATCTGTGTCTTGTGCACCAACCTATCTTTTCACATGTTACAAGTTTTGGATTTACATTTGATGTGACTGATGGACATCTATAAATGAACCCAACTCCCTGTTAGATAAATAATTAACAGTTCAACACAGAACTAGTTTGACATTTTGGGAGATTTGGTTATTTGCTTACTTCCTGACTTTTAGATGCAAAGATTTATCACTTTTGTGTCTGTAAGGGAAATAGTGACCCAAGAGAAGATCAGCTTAGTGTATCATATAGGCTCTATGCAAGGGGAAACAGCCTAGCTCTGTAAAATAACAAAATCCAGCTACCACAACCTCTAATTGACACATCTTTTTTATTTTTATTTTACATGAACCAACGTGTAAAAACAAAACTTTGTGTGTTAATTAATGAGGCTTCTAGGTGCTGAGGTGGATTTTGTTACGAATAGAGCCAGGCCAGCTCTTATCCCCTGTTTTCAGTCTTATGCTAAGATAAGCTAACTGGCTGCTGACAGTAGCTTCATACAGCCGCAAAAATCTGCACACTTCTACCACTAGGGGGCGCTATAAGCAAGGTGAACGCGTTTGGGCTTGGACCTCTCGCCTACAAAGGCATATATCAAAAACCTTATATCCACGCGTTCGGGGGATTGAGCTGAATCTCGTGGTATAGGCCACGCCCATTTCCCCCTAAACTTTTTTCACGCAAAATCACGAAAACTGAAAAACCAGCTGCAATTAACTCCTCCAAAGCCGTATGTCCGATCGGCACCAAACTTGGCACGGATAATCTCTACACCGAGCTCTACAAACTTTGTGTAGGGAATTTTGATCCCGCAAAAAATGTCGCAATTATACGCTAACAAATGTTTGCAAAAAATGCTACTAACAGAAAGTCAGATCATATTTTTGGTTTGCAATGGCCGATCAACACCAAATTTGGACGATTCATGTGGACACTTCCCTGAGGGCCTCTGCAAAATTTGGTACAACTAGCCACTAGGTGGGCCTGTTTAATCCAAAAAATTTGTTCCTTTATAACCACAAGTCACATTGACATCAAACCAGTGCCGAATTGTTCAGCATGGTCCCCTGATGCCAGGCACCAAAGGGGACCCTAGGTGGTGCTGTTATTGCAGATTAAAGACAAAAAAAATTATCCCATTGACTTACATGCATTTTATATCTCAAATACTGCAGGTCCGATTGATACCAAATTTGGGTAATTCTTACCCATGGGCCCCTGATGACACTTGAGAAATTTCGGGCAATTCGGCCAAAAGGTGGCGCTATAATCGAATCTCAAATGCTGTGACAAAGTCCATTGAAATGAATGGGATTTCAAACCATGGCACATTTTCACAAGGTTTGGAATGGCCGATCAACACCAAACTTGGGGACCTTATGCGGCATGACTTCCCGAATGCCTGTGTGAAATTTGGTGTCAATCGGCCAAACGGTGGCTCTATTAATCATATATGAAAAAACACTCCCTTTCACTTACATGCATTTTATATCTCCAGTATCACAGCTCCAGTTGACACCAAATTTGGGTCAGTTCTTCCCCATGGGGCCCTGATGACACCTGAACAATTCCGTGCAATTCGGCCAAAAGGCGGTGCTGTAAGCGAAGCTCAAATGCCGTCACTAAACCCATTCATTTCAATGGGATTTTGAAACATGGCACATTTTGCCTTGGTTTGGAATGTCCCATCGACACCAAACTCAGGGACCTTACACGGGACCTCGGCGAGGCACCCGGGCCCTCTGCGGGGGCCAGGGGGGGCGGCTTGCGCCAGGGGGCTTGTACCCCGCTTATAACTGCTTGCAGTTCTAGTTTTGTTTTGGGTCTATATAAAATTACATCATGAGAAGGGAGACTGAGGAAGTGTATTTTGTTCCTGGTATTGGTAATATGAATATGAATTTACTTGGGGTGTGATGAGACAGGATATTTAGTTCATTTTAGTTCACGAGATATTTAGTTCACGAGAATGAGACAAGATGAGATTTTAATGGTATTTTTAAGATATCCATCCATTCATCTATCTTCATCCGCTTATCCGGGGTCGGGTCGCAGACTTAAGAAATCTTTCATTATAAATTATATGATTATATAATTTAAATTATATATTCTATAATTATATTATATTAAAATGTAATTTCCTGAATTCTGGTGAGTTTGTTTGCCACAGTTTCTGCCTTGTCTGCATCAATTTATGGTGGAATGTTTTTATTTATTTAAAGGGAAACACCTGGAAGGTGACAATTATGTGTTGCCTTCAGAGATGTTTTGTCCTGTAATTCATCGTTTCTCATGTAATATCATCCCTGCTGAGTCAACACACATGCAGGCATAATTTAGTCCAGCAATTTGTGTCCAAAATATCACTTACATTTGTCATTGAGTGTTTGCTCTAAAATAGTTTCCAAACTGAAACTGCACCTATTGCAGAATATATATTCACGTTTATCATTTAATTTCCTCCATTTGTTGCCCAGAAAATCATCCTCAGCTCCCTGTCTTCTTTCCGTCATTCATTCACAGTGTTGGTGTGCACACACACACACACACACACAGTAGAAACACATGCTGTAGTGACACATCCATTTATTGTATCAGTTCTATTAAATCACTCACTTGTTTGTGTCCTCGTAACACAAGCCAAGGGGTTTTACTGCTAATATTTATATCATTACACATGCTTTGCTTTTAATGAAATCTATTTAAGCGGATGGCTCCAGCCTCTAGGTGTGTGTGTCATCATCATAATCATCATCATCTTTGACTTTGTAAGCACTCTTTCACTCACTCTTTCCATTTCTCTGCCACACGGCTCACTGATGGAGCCAGCCCATCTGTCTCTCTTTTAGCCCATTCATCATTCCCTCACTCATCAACTGTGTATTTCTTCATTTTCTTTCCTCACTCCATCTTTGTCTCTCCCCCACTCATCACCAATTTCAGTTTTTTTCTTCCATTCCACCTCTTCCGTTCCATCCATCTGCCTCCCACTTTTAAACTATCCTTTTCCTCGCTTCATTTTCTGCCTCTGTCATTTCTGCCGGCCGCCCGTCCATAGAGGAAGATATTTCCCATAAAGAGCCCACACAGACTCACCTTATGAGGGGTGCATGATTACCAGAATTTTTAAAAATGTCAAAAAAGTTCAATCTTGTGCTCAGAAAGTGGAACTGATCAGTTAATCTGTAATGCTGATTGTGCAAAAAGCAGAACACTTGTGCAAGAAGAGGCAGTCTGATGTCCAGGCCAAGATGTTCTGAGCAGGGAAATTAAACCGTAGTGCCTATACTTTGAAACTTATCGTAATAAAAAATATATTAACCATAAAAAAGACACACACACACACACATATTCACACCATCTGAAAGTGCGAGAGAGCCATGGCAACATTTGGTTTAAGGGTATAAAGGTGCAGTGAAAAGGTAGAGATGGTACAACAGGATGCTTCATTAACCAGATCAAACACTGATCCAAAAGGATTTATAGGATTTATACCTTAGGGGGATTTCTCAGAAAGAACTGAGACTGAGAACTTGTGAAATCAGAAGTCCTTTCTTTCTCACACTTCTCTGCCATAGCACCTCTATGTATGTGTGTGTGTGTGTGCTTTTGTAATGAAAAAAGCTGCGTCTTGTTGCTGGAAACACAGTTGATGAAAAAACAAAACAATGATCCAATCGGGGCTAAAACGGCTCTATAGAGCTGCTGATTCAGCTAGTTTTTCATCATGGGTTATATGGTTATGTCATTAGTCGTCGTCCATCAAATTATGGATTAATGCAGCTTTAAAGTGAAATACATTAAATTCAAAACCACCAATGCTTAACATGTTAACATTTGTCTTCATAATGCCGTCACTCACCAGTTTCTGTAGTCTGACAGGTGAGGTGGCGAGGTGGCACTTGAGGAAGAACACATTCTCCATCCTTTCTCTCCTCCTCCTCCTCCACGTCTTTCATTCTAACTCTCTTCGTCCATAACGCAATGAACGCAATTGAACGATGAGGTCATTTGAGTGACAGCGGAGGTGGCCATTCAAAACTGCTTGAAGGAGACAGAGAGGCTCGAGCAGCGACAACAGCTCAGCTGCACCTCCCCTGGCGCGTCATGCAATGGGGGGGTTATAAAGATTTATTCCTCTGACGCTCCAGTGGCACTGGCATGATTATGATACCATAACACAAGGTGCCATAAAGAAAATGCTGTCAGCTAAATGAAGAGCAGAGCACTGAAATGGCTCGCCATTATGTGATCAATCACACCTGTCAAGCTCATAGCCGTCCATCAAGAAAGCTGTCACTGTCATCTGTTGCCCGTTTCTCCCTTGTCTCTGGCTTTCTTTCTTATTTGTATGTTTTCTGGTCATCTGTAAGTGTGTGAGTGTGTTTCTGGGTCATTTTGCCTCTTTCCCAGGCGGCCACAAGTCTCCCACCTACAATACCTCATGTGAGCGCTGATAAGAGGTGAGGAATTACCAAACATGTTGACCACATGCTGGCTGAGATCACACACAGAGGGCCCCCCTCTAATATTTCACAGGGAGGAAGAAAGGGAAGCATACATCATTCTGACAGAGCCCAGAATGGAGAGAGACATCCCTCTGTTATCTCCACACACACACGCACTGTCAGAGATTTATAGTACAAGGCTTTAATGGTGGCCCTACACACCTCTCTCTCTCTCTCTCTCTGTATACCTCTCTCCTTGCCCGCACAGACACAAACACACATCCATCCATCATTCAGCCTCTTCTTCCTCTGTTTTCCACCTCTTCTCCATGGTTCTGCTATCAGCTGTCAATCTTACATCTCCCTTTACTTCTCATTTCTCTCCTCCATTTTCCCTTTTCTTTTCTTCCTCCTCCTCCTCCTCCTCCTCCTCCTCTCTCCCAAGATAGCCCAGATTTTTCTCTTCCTTCGCTCAGTTAATTGAAAGTACAGTAAAAATAAAGATGTCAAAGTCTGTTTCGGTTCAAAGAGAAAAATAATGTTCCCATTATCCAGGGGGTGAAGAGCAGTCTAGATGCTGGCAGGTGAAGAAGAGGGAAAAATACTCACACTGGAATACCAATGTGTTTTTATAAATAGCTTACTGTTCCCAATAAACACCATGCTGACAGACCTACATGTCTCTCTATCAGAGAGTGGTTAAAACTTAAACACAGACCATTTACCCATGTGATTTATGCTTGCTGCCACTAGGCAATGCTGATCTCCTGTTTATCCCCTGTAAAACTGCTTGTTGTGTTGTTCAATAACACAAGTACTGTCTCTGGTATGCAGCTATACCACAAGTTTAAATCCGAGATGCAATCTATGCAGGCACTTTACATTAAGATACTACAATCAATGAAATCGATAAAACAAAAGAAAGACATAATAGAAAGCTAGCAAACAAATCCCACTGAAACCATTGGATATTCACAGAGAAATCGAGACCCAGTGTGTGTTACACCATAACAGTTTAAGAAATCAAAGAAATAACGTGCTACAAATGGAAACTTAAAAGGTTTGAACTGTCTCGTCTGTACATACTCACAGTCTTGAGAAAAGGCCTAATTACTCAATAAGTGAACACACCTGTGAAGGAGGACAATTGGTGTCTAGGGCCTTTAAAGGTGGAGAAATCCAACACCATCACAATTACAATCATATGAAGCAAACTACGACACAGAAAGTCATGTAACATTAGTTAAATTATGTGTTAGCATACTGTTGTTCCAGTTGCTGCCGCAAACATGAAGCTAACAAACAGAGAGGATGATACGCTCCCAGAAACAGCCCAACAGCTCCAGACTGCAATACTCACAACCTGGGCCGTATCACAAAATTCTTAACCTTGTACACAGTCATTTTCGATACTGCTATTTATTCTAGTATCTCTGTGGGTTCCCCTAGTCCTGCTCCCCTGCTCACAACTCTCCTGCTGCTATAGCTAACATCATAACAACAGCATGTCTTGGCAAACTGTAGAGAGTAAGTTTAATGTCTGTGGGCAAGTCATTCAGCGTTACCTGGCACACAAAACATGGGTAGAATAGTGTTGTGTAGGGGTGTTGACCACTTTGTTTCCCATTCACAGAGCCAGTGTACAAACACAGGATTTATTTTCGGTGCACACACAGAAAAGACAGATAGTGGACAGTAAGGAGATAGTCAATATTTGCTTACCCTCCCTTTAAGTCAAACTTTGCGTGTAAGACTTTACAAGCAAAGGAGAGCCTTCATCCACCATACCCATTTACACTGAAAAATATTGTGGTAAATAAATTCCTGTAAAACCTGTATCTACTGTTTATAAGTGTGTGTGTGTGTGTGTGTGTGTGTGTGTGTGTGTGTGTGTATAGGTACATGTACATTATGATAATGATTGAGCCCAGTGCTGCATGCTGCTAAACTGGAAGGGAACAATCATTTCCTCTTGACCTTCTTTCACAGGGTTTATGTAACAGGAAGGAGGAGTGTGTGTGTGTGTTTTGAAAATCAACGTGATCCCCAACATCTCCACACGGGAACAGTATCATCTGAACCCCACTGCTGTCTCTGTCTCTCTTCATACTTGTACACCCATCATCAGTGATGGAGATGAGAGTTTATTGCAAGGTCACTGGAGACAATATCTCTCTTTCTCTCTCGCTCGCTCTCTTTTCTGTCCCTGTCTCCTTTCATTCTTCCACAAAAAAGTCATAAAACATTAGTATAGATAGCTGCCCTCTGGGAGGACAACATCTCAATGCGCTCTGCATTTTAGAGGCTAATAACTGCCAATAATGATCCAGGTTGTGTGTGTCTCTTTATCTGCTGTGTGTGTGTGTGTGTGTGTGTGTGTGTGTGTGTGTGTGTGTGTGTGTGCTGTCATATCTGATGTCGATTGACTGCAAAAATCATAATCAATCACACGTTTCTGCTTTTCATTTTCACCTGAACATTAGTTTTTTGTATGCAGGACAGGTTCGCACTCTCCTACAATCAAACACACGCACACACTGACACACACACACACACACTCACGGCAAAACACTCTTTACACTCTCACGTACGCACACCCTCTCGCCCTTCAATACAACCCTATAATTTGCCAGATGCAGCGAATCACTGGTTACTATGGCAACTACAGCGAGGAGAGTTTTTCGTTTTTCTCAATTTTGGCAATAGGGCTGCACACAGACACACACCAGGACACACACACACACACACAGGCATCATGGGATCATTAGCTGAGGCGCTGAATGGAGGAATGAATCAAACAAGCTCTGCATCTGCTGCCAATGGGTGTTGACTTTTGATATTGTCAGTGGTGATTGGTCATGTGAAATCATCCCATAATGAAGTGGTGTAGGGTGATTATTTTCATGTGCAGGTGGACTGTTGTGTTTTTGCTGAATGGAAACACACACACAAGCACACACACTTATAACATGGAGGGCATGAGGGCATCACGAATATGGATGAGAGAAGCAGATTCTCTCGAAGAGCAGGCTGGTAAAAACAGAATGAGCTGAACTGACACTAACACTCTTAGACAAGCTCAGTGAGTCACTGTATACCAA
>JAPMOB010251421.1:0-12331 GCA_029875015.1 Lepomis gibbosus
GTGTGTGTGTGTGTGTGTGTGTGTGTGTGTGTGCGCACGTGCATTGGCATGCATTTTCACGTTTTTGTTGAGTGTGCTTGTGCAGCAGTGTGTCTGTGTCTCTGTATTCCCCCAGAAAAGAAACGCTGTAGGCTGGGTGCCTGCTGGCTGAGCTATAAATAGCCTCCTGGTGACAGCAGGACTTAGAGCCTAATGTGAGGGAGAGCATCTTCCACATTTATTATTAAAAACTTAATAGTTATACATTTCATTTTCTACACCAGTGTATCCCTGGTCGTAGCTTCTGTACATCCCATCTAGCCAATGCTGACAACCAGAGATAAAACCGTTCAAGCCTAAACTTCTTGGTTTGCGTAACAGTGATCCATCTCTGTTAACCTTTTTTTTGATAAATGAGGAACATTTTAGACATGAGGCATTAGCGACGAGCAGGATTGCATTAAATTTACCTCCCACTGCGGAGCCATCAGCAACTCTAATAATAGGGGTTTAAGAACTGAGAGCAATCTATTCATTTTTTTCCCCCAGACCGAATTGTGAGAATGATGGAAATGGAAAACACTTCTGGTTGCTATATTTTGAGAGATGCATAGCAAGCGTATTTTGTGTGTGTGTGTGTGTGTGTGTGTGTGTGTGTGTGTGTGTGTGCGCGCACCTTTTTATTCATGTTACATGAATTTGGATGTCACAGTATGGAAGTAATTGGATAAGACATGGATGGTAACTTGAGGGGAAAGGATGTTTGCACTGTATTTGACTGTACTGAACTGTGCAGTACGCAGTAGCAGGACCGTCTGGAAATATGAAATAATTTAGCTCCAGAGGCTTTCCTCTCAGTGGATCTCTTGACCTTTTCACCCTCATTTTTCTCTCAAGCCTTTCCGCACACACAGCTTTATCTGGAATAAGATGTTTGAATGTCAAAGAGTGTTAATGGAAAGCTCCAGGGTCAAACTGTACTTTAGCTTGAAAAGCTGTTATTTTGAGTCTTTGATGGAGTTTTACTATTTTGTTTTGCACATAAAATAATTCAGTTATGAATTTTAATCAAGCGAGCTTGCCTTTTAGACTGAGCTGGGTCATAATTTCAGGATTCTATAACTGATTGCGGTGAGCCATGTGCCAAGATGAAAAACAAAACATAAAAGTTTATTACCCATTTTTAACCTTGATTTAATTTCCTGTTGGTTAGGTTCAAACTTCCTGTGCGCCACCCATATCATCCCTGTGAAGAACGAGGAGGGGGTCGTCATGATGTTCATCCTCAACTTCGATTACATCCTAAACGAAGGCAGCAGTGACTCACTGGAGAAACTCAACCACACCTCGCCATCCAAAGCTGACCAACGTGAGTAAAGTTTAAAAAAAAAAGGCTGAATAGAAGAAGTTCAGTGGAAGCTTTTATTTGCTAAACCTGGTCCTGTTGGTGCCATGCAGTGTGTGTATGTATATAGAGTTACAAATATTGCATTTAAAAAAGGTGGAACATTTCTTTTTTCACATGTAATGCATATTCACCAGTGGAAGACAGAAGTCGTCACAGGTTAGGAACGGAAGAGCAAGGAGGAAGGAAAGGATTGATAGTAATGTAGCAGCCAGTCATGACCTTTTACTTGTAACCTTTTCTCACATCTACATCAATTTGTGTCTTAAGAATTTGACATGACCCTAATATTTATTTTGCTAGTTGCTATAATGCTATATAGATGCTATAAAGCTTAAACTCGGACATAACTTGTAGCGAGCTCCCGCTTGTGCATTCACTTGTACTTACAGTAGTGCAGCGCCGGAAATCCCTGCGAGACAGCTCCTTTGGCATGTTGACACTAGCGTTTAGCAGACACTGATGCGTTAGCCTGCCATCATCTCAAAGGTCTGGCCCAATTATAGCTCATAGCCTGCCAGGATGGCCTGATGAACTACTGGGGCAGTGCTGGAGAGCACTCTGCTTCCCAGAGCTGTCGGTGTAATAGTGTGTAATGCCATTCCCCTGCGGTGCTCTCCAACATGCTCTTGATGCCTCCTCTCTCTTCTGTGTCTCTCTCTTCCTCCAATTTCTGTCTGTGACATATAAAGCAGCAGTATAGAGGACCAGAGGTCACCTCCAGATGACTGTAATTGGATGAGGCCCCTAACAGGCTGCATTGCCTCATGGGGTGTGCGGTGAAAAGAGTGAGGATGTGTGTGTGTTGAGGATATAAGCAATATGAGCAAAGTGTGTTTGTCTGCACTACGTGATTGTATGAACGTATGAATGTGTGTTTCTGCAGGTGTGTACATGTCACTGATAAGGCCTTCCTCCTTCACTTTTCTATGGGAACTAATTGCTCAGCCTGAACACAAGGCCAATCCCTGATGCAGCAGGCCGCTCTGAATTAAAGTCTTTTCATGCCTATCTGAATAACTAAGTGGGCGTGGGCGTCCTTGCAAATCTGGTGGTGAGGTCCAGATTTGTTTAGGGTCGAGTCTCAGTGCTGGACACAGTCTCTCTCTCTGCCTACATGCAACCTCTGCCGTCGCAGGGATGGTGTTTATTGGCCTTGTTTCATCACAGCCCCCCTTCAGTAACACTAGAGACCTAGTATAGCATTTGTGTGTACCAGACACACACACACAAAGCAAGTGGCATTTAATATATTGGCCACAACTGCGGACTAGTGCATGGTTCAAAGGGGAGGATGGTGTGAAAATGTTTTACTGTTCAGAGGCACACTAGGCTGTGCATTGTGATTCATATGTTTGTACTGAAAAAGTAAGACACTCTGTGGGCACCACACAGTCAACTGGGCATCAGAAGGAGAATAAAGAACTAGAGAAAATAAAATATAGGCATGTAGTGTTTAGTGACACTGAAGCACTACTCAGTGGAAACGAAACCCAACAAGGGCTTCACTTTAAGTTATGCGTTGTCACATTCTTGTCATGGAAAAGGCACGTGTGTGATCACCAGACACAGGCTTACAAAGCTGTTTACAAGGTGTGTTTATGATAAGTCACAGTGAACACAAAATGGATGAGTATCCAAAAGGCAACAAGGTTTGAACTGAGCAGGTGGAGCACAGTGCTTGTGTATGAAGGTATGATGGGAGCAAAGCAACTGGGAACCGGTGACATAGGAATTTACACATATGTATCAGTAAATTTGAAGTCATAGAGAAAAACACATTTGTTCTTTTAAATGTTCCGTCCATTCAAATGACAGTAAATCTAATATAAAACCTTTTAGTGGTTATATATGTGTTGCACGAGTGAGAGTGCGCAGATCTTGTCTTATGTGACTGAAAAACAGCATTTGAGACTGATTTTAAGCAGTTGTCCTTATTGACTTGGGTTTGTGCTAGAAAAATATCCAAGAAAAAAACTTTTGTGAGTTTTCTACAGATGTGCAACTCTCATTGCATGAGTTCACATACTAAGCTGTGTGAATGTGTTTTGCACCATATTCACTGCAGCAGCAAAAATGTGAGCGTGTGAGTTTGTTAATTTGTGATTTTTAGATTAGAAAATGTGCTCCTGCAATGACGAATATGAGGTGTTATTAATGTGGTGTTTGTAAAAGAGATTTTAAAAACATCTCCACGTTTGCAAATTAAAGTATTTTCCTCTGCGACTTCAAATTTACTGATACACAAGTTTTCTACAACTTCCACTCTCACAGGTGCTCAGTTGTTTTGGTCCAAGAATACCTTCATACTTGTGCAGCAGCATTTCCAACACCTGGAAACCCTGTTTAGCTAAAATGTTGTCAGTCAAGTGTGCAGGTGTGTTTTATCTTTAATTGTTAAGGACCCAGGGAATCAAACAACACGTGTGGACACAGCCTAAGATGCAGACAATGTTGTCTATTTCGACTCTTTTCTCCACATGTTTACTGACACACTCTGCTGGCAACTGTCTAATTAGGGGAAAAAACATGAAAAAATAAAACTAACTGCCATTAACTCAGGCTCATTGCAATCATACTTTAATTTTCTCTCTGTATAAATGAGTGCGGGGCAAGGTATTATCCATGTTATTCTCTAGAGCTGGTGAGTAATAGGAGGACTGGGAGCCCAGGTAAACACTCCTTGAGGTAAAAGAACACCGCATGCAAATCAGTTAGTGGTTTTTTGTTAATTCAATGTCGGCAAAAGACAGAAACAAAAGGACACAAAGCTGTTTTTGTCCTGCTTTTACCAAAGGAGGAAGGTTTATTGTTCTCTTTCTACTTCTCCCCTGACATCTGAATCATGCTCACATTACAGAAAGACATTTCACTCCCAACATGGGGATCTGAGGGCCCAATTAATATTCAATGCAAATATTACTATCTGGTATCATAGCAACTAGGGCCACTGCACGTCCATTGGTTGTGTGGTTGAGTTTTTTGCAGGGAAAGAATGAGAGGGTTGGAGAGGGAGTGAGAGTGAACACACACACAAAACCGCCCTGTAACAGCACTTAAAGGGCAGCTTATTCCTGTAAGGTTCAGCCCTTTCAATATCACAATTAAGTATAGCTACATACAATGTTTTCAGCATGCACCATGAATCCGTGACTGAATTACGAGCTAATTAAAAGATTTGTGGCGTACATGCTTATCCTCTAGGCACATTAATTAGAAACAAAGCTTTGAGCATGTGAATGCTCATGAGCTACCATTCATTATTTTGTTGAGGAAAGCGTTAAAATCAAACCGTCTGAAATGTGAAATGATAAATCTCCAAGATTGTCCACAGTTGGAAGAAATGTAAATGTAGTAATATTGCAGCGGTGTGATTGCACAAGGGGACAATTTTCCTTCGGAGGGGAAAGTGTTTGAGACAGCCCCACTGAGCAGGGTTTTGCTCTATTGTGCAGACTCTTTGGCATATAAATTGGGTGTGCTGTTTTGTGATTGGCTTCAGACTGATGATTCGGATGGTATTTTTGATCAGCAATCTTATCTTCCTCATAGCACCTAGCTCAGATGAAACAGAACTTTGTTCATGAATCTTTTTGCAGAAGCAAGAACACAGCTTCATCTTCATTAAAATGAAATATTTGTTTAGTTTATACTGCACTATAGATTTTTAGCACTACCTTTAGCCCCAGCTCGGAATCACCACTTAAATGCAAATTATAATTTCTGGCGTCATCAGCATCTGGCTAGGGATTTAATTTAAACACACTACACTGACCAAAGCAGACACGGAGCATTGTGTCTAAAATTAGTTTCTTTCTCTCTCTGTCTAACCCTGAAGGAGAAATGAGGAAGATAAAGATGCATGCTGCTCCCCACTGAACCTCAAACATTAATTTTATTTTCTATTTTACCACCTATTGTGTCTCTGAACACATCCATAGCTGTTCCACTCTTTGCAGATAGAGATTGGAGTTGAATGGGGTGTGTCAAATATAATGTGCTGTCGTTTGCTCAGTGTACAAAAGGGACATGATGGTTTTGTGTGAGTTGGTTGTTTCATACATTCAGGTCTGCTCATCATTTCTTTTAATGCTTTTATGAAAGGACTTCGTTTACACTACGCCTCATGGCGGTAAGACTTGCTTTTCGAGGACTGAGATAGCGTTCTGATGTATGGCATATGTTCAGGCGACTAAATGATTCACAACATGCAGGCTATGGTTTGCGGCCCATATGTGAAATCCTGTGAGCGTGACTCTGTCTCTCTCATGACATGTTTGCAGATATTGTTAGATGCAACTAAATGTGTCTATTTCTGAATAGTGTGGGTGTGTACTGTGTGTGTGTATATAGTATATCCTACATGCTTTAACAAACTTCACACTAAACTCAACTATATTTGTCTTTTCTTTCATTTCTTTGCCTTTTTTTCTGCATAACATTCCCTAACTACCTACTGTTGTGACAGCAGCCTCCTAAATATCACTTTGTCTGTGTTACATTCTCCTTCGTCTCCCCGGGAAGCTCATTAAAATCCTGCACATAATCCTTTATAGAACTGACTCCTGAACACACTTCTGCCATTCTAATATTTCAGCAAATGTCCTCCTCCATGAATAATTGACGGAAATTGAAGATTGAACTACTGCCTGAAGCAGAACGGGCATTTGTTTTGATCTGCCAGTGTCTTTATAAGATAGATGCATTGGCAGGCTTTTCAGTGCTATTGGCAAACAAGTACGAGATATCAGCAGGGATGTTGAAGACTGCAAGCAAGTTCTGCTACAAAGACCGTAAAAACACAACACAAGGTCAGGGGGGGTTATGTAGATTCCACTGGCTCATTAAAACTACAGTACACGGTTTTTGGTGTCAAAGTAGTCCAATAACTTAGACTCTTCACGCTAGTCTAGTACTTTGATGCTTAGCTATCCACGGCCTTAGAAGTTCTGTTTATGTATGTGATACCAATTACGCTAAGGCACTTCATGCTAAGTGTTATTGGTCAGCATAAAATGTTGTCAAATGGGGAATTAGTATGGAATAATATGACAGTGATAGATTCACTGTCTGGTTCTCATGGCTCTCTTCTTCTCTGTTAGGGAAAGGGAGATTCTTTCGCTTCCGTTTCCCGGCCTTACCTCTTCTGGGCATCAGCAAGCAGTCCCTCCCCCAGGAAGACCCTGATGCCGTCATGGTGGACTCGCCTCGCCACAGCGACGGCTCAGTGGCTACACGCGACTACCAACTTCCCGCCACCCGCGAGAGCTGCAGTCCCTCGTACGCCAACGACACCCGCGCCCTCATCGGCCCCAGCCATTGCTCCACCCCGGTGTCCGGGCCTTTGGATCACTCATCGCCCAAGGGCCCCTGGGACCGGACGTACCTGGACCAGTCCATTGCCCAGACCCAACAGCAGAGCCAGGAGGACACACTTATTGCTACTCCGTCAATCCCGGGCCTCACTCCAACCGCCTCCAGAGAGAGTGTGTGCAGTATTCGCAGAGCCTCCTCCGTACATGACATGGAAGGCTTTGGGTCAAACTCCAAGATGGCGTTCAGGGACAGACACGCCAGTGAAGGTAGGAATCTCCTGCTCTACTGTGCCCTTAATGCACGCTGTAAAACGGCTTTAAATTTCAAACAAATACTATAATGTGTCTCCCACTCCTTGGTCGTAGTTGGTCTTCTTGTAGTTTATCTACTTTAATGCGTATTATCTTATTGTTATGTCACTTGGAGGTTTGAGCAGAGTTTGACACTAGAAAGCTGTTCTTACATTCATCTGCTGAAGGGCAAAACATTTTTTCTATGCTGTCAGATCTTGCTTTACCAACTGTGGTCCAATAAGCAACTTACACAAATGTGATGTGGAAACCTGAAGCCTCTAGTACTTACACACTGAGAATGGACTTTTCCTGTCAAACTTTTAAGATGAAACTTATTTGCATGCTCATAGGTAGGGCTGGGTATCGAGTTCAATACTTTTTAGGCACCGACCGAATTACTTTAATACCATCGAGTATCAAAAAATGCCTTGTATTTCGATACCTAAAGGTTCTTGTTTAAGCAAATGAGCCAATAAGCATGCAGCATTCTTGATGGGCCCACATCTAAAAGTGATTGGCTGTGGTGATGTAAACACTAACTCATGCCGGTTACGCACAGAGACGTGGCTTGTGGATGTAAGACATGGAGAAAATCAAGTGTGCCTTGATGCAACAGCGCGCGATGCAATGTTTGCGACGTAAGATAATTGCTGCCAAGAGCGGCGACACGACAAACCTGGTGAAGCCCTTGACTGTGCGTGAAATAACCGTCTTTGCCATAGACATATGGTCTTTGCTGCAACAAGACAGAGCCGGTGCAGTCGTCATGTCAGCGCCCTACTGCCACCGAGCCTGCTTCAACACGCCCACCGTACGAGCAGCGTTGGGCAGCAGCGTCGCGACAAGTAGCACTGTTACTAGTTTAAGTACATTTCTCATCAGCTTGGTGGCAGCGTCGCTGTTTTCTGAATCAAATCAAAGCTCTTTTATTGAGCGAGTAGCGCAGTAGCTTCCACACACTCTACATTAGTACGTGACGCCACCGCCGCACACGGACCTGTACAGCCAGCAGAGGCGCTTCCGTGTGACAGTGACATCACGTAGCGATCCTTGGGCTGATGTCTGCGACTTTGCTGCAGTGGATTAAAGAGTTTACTTTCTATTGTGATAGTTGTTGCCTGGCCACCTCTTCCTCTAGTGAGGAGGAAACTTTGATATGTAGAGGCAGAAACTTGTTTACATGAGATGAGAGATTTCTCTCTCTTTGTCTCAGGCCTATTGCTATGAATGTTTAGGTTGCAATGTTGCCAGAGCACAAATTCACATATAAACAATAAAAAATATGTAATTAATAAAAAATGAAAAAACATTATAAAAACAAAGAGAGGAATAAAAACAACAAAAACACAATATAGGCTGATGTTACATTGAAAATATGTCTTGGTTTTGACAAGCAGCAGCATTTTTTTAAAGGAACAATTATTAAAATAAACTATTAATAATAATAATAATAATGTGATAATGTGATCCGTTTGTTGAGAATAAAATTGGTATTGAAAAAAATATCGTTCAGGAACTGGTATATCGATATGGAAAATCTTTGAACGATACCCAGCCCTACTCATAGGAATGGATTTTTCAATGATGGAAAAGGAGCTGATGTCATTTTTTATTTTGTATATCTCCACCAACATGCCTGGAGGGGATCTTTTTAAAATAAAAAGTTTTAAAAATTAACATTTTGACCCTCGACAGTGGCTCTGACAAAACTAGTACTTGCCAAGTGATGTCAGCTAAGAAGAGAATCACACGTGGGCCCAAATATTGTACTTCACAAAAATAAAGTCTTTGACTTGTGAAGGACTTTATTGGTCGGGACAAGCATTGACTGTAATTTGGCCATATTAATTACCAAAGTCCCTGTGGTCCCAAAATAGGAGATGTGAGATGTGCCGTGCCAGTCTGTTAATCAGCATTATAGTGAGTCACCATCTATACTGTGTGCTATTGATCTTCCCTAGAGTCTAAATCACTCATTAGCCTTTTGGCCCTCATTTGGTGGAGGGTAGAAGTGCCCCAGACTGGCCCTCTTTCCTCCAGGCCAATCAGTCTACCCCCGTCCCCTTATCTACAATCCTCATTCAAATAGTTCCAAGTGGCTGACACAGTAATACGTCTACTTCACAGTAATGAATTGTTCACAGGGCCAGTAGCGGGGTTTAATGCCAGCCCTCATTTGTCATCATAGAAAACCAGAAACTCTTCTCACCTCCACTCCCCTTTTTCTTTCTTCTCCAACGCTGTGTTGCTGCCATCACAGACAATGGTCGCAATATTAAAGGTAACAAACTGCAGCCTGCTGCATCTTGATCTGTTAAGTTTTAGCACATTTATTGGATACTACATGCTGCACAAAGCCTGCTTGTTGCATGAGTTTTCAGTCTCAGTGCACATGACCTGCTGAACCCTAGCCAGTCGCCCAGGGGGAGGCTCAGTTTAAAAAAATAAAAAAACACTGACCTCTGCACGCGCTTGCATGAAGCAACACATTAAATCTCTCCTGCTTTTATTCATTGAAGAAAATCAATGAAGCTTTCCAAGATGATACCTCCCACTGTCTGTAACCTCCTGTATTCTTTTGTGCAACCTCTGGTTCCTTGTTGACATGTGTTAGTGAATGACACCGTAATAATTTAAATTGCCGAACTGAATAATTTAAACAGAACTGTAGCAGTGCTTATGCTGCATGCGTTTCACAACATTATCTCACTGAGACAGATCGTGACTTTAATGCATTAATGTTTAATAAGGTAAAGGATCGAATGAGGACTTCCCAAAATTAAAGAATAACTGAACAAAGTTGATGTTTTTAAATTTAAATCTTCTAAAGGTTTACTGATAGAGCTGCCAAGGAGCTCTATTTCCTGATGAATTCCCTTTATGTGTACATTTTTAAGTAATGATGTTTATACCCATGACTACTGACCCTGCAATCCAACCACCCTTCCATATTCCCACTTTCCCCTTTACCCCCTGTTTCTTCTCTCTCCTGGTTTGCCAGTGTCTCGCTCCTGGATGGCTGGCGGTATGGCTTCCGCTTTTCCTTTTTTGGAGTTATTTTTTATGATTGCACTGATGTATCCTTGCTGTGGCATGTATTGAAGCTCTGCATGCAGTCTCTCATCCTCTGCTGTCTGTTTCTCTGTCCTTGACTCTCAATCACTGTACTGTACTTTGTGAAAAGAGAGGGGGAAATAGTGCAACCTTCCTCTGCTGGATCACACGGCTGAATCAGCAATTTTGTCTATTTCACTTTTTATCACCCTCATCGGGCCACATGTCGGTGTGTGTCACAGTGCTGTCACGTATTGTTGCAGTGTTTTAATGCTTTAACAAGAAGCCAGGGAGTTAATCTCAGTCTGCCTTTATTATGCTCTGAACTTGTAGAGAACGTTACGCAGTTTGACGGTGAAACATTTTGTTAATTCAACACACCGGTTATGTCCCGGCTTCATCAGACAGATAGATAGTTTCCCTAACTGTGTGAAGTTGCATTGTTTGATTGTGCATTGAATCATTATTTTCTTTCACCAGCAGTGTACTTCATTATCTTTTAATGAGAAACTTTAAAAGGCCTGTTCATCCTAGACAGGTCAATCAGAGGGTGTAGAGTTTATATTTCAGCATCTGTTGTATTCTCGATGTTGTGCTGTGGTTGAACTCACTCCAAAAGTAAGGGCCGCTCCATGCTCACTACCCATGTCACAGCAGTTACAAATAAACACTAGACTGTTATCTGATGTCCACGATTCAGAACGCCTGTTACATCTAAAATAGCCCAATGGCATTATAAGATGAGGCGACTTTTAAAGATAACACCCTCACTCTGTCGCTTTCTCTTTCAGGGCCGCTCATCCAGATCAAATCCAGCCTGCTCGGCTCCACCTCCGACTCCAACCTCAACAGGTACAGCACCATCAACAAGATTCCCCTCATCACGCTCAACTTCTCTGAGGTGAACAATGAGAAGAAGTGCCCCTCCCCTCCTTCCTCTGAGAAAACTATCATCGCCCCAAAGGTCAAAGACCGCACACACAATGTCACCGACAAGGTCACGCAGGTAAGATGCTAACAAAGCGAGGCTCTCCACAAAAAAACAGTGAAAGGTTCATGAATTTGTGAAAACTCACTTAAGACTGTTTTCCATTTGTGTGGGCCTTAAATCTCTGCATTCATAAAGTTCTGCTTGCAAGGCTTGTACCCTCTAGAGGTCCTTATGGGTCCACTCAGTCCTGAGGAACTGAAACCCATCCAAATTATACTCTAATGTCTAATGTGGGGTCTGGTTTTACTGCAGCGGGTCTTGTGTGTCAATATTTGAGTGGATCTGAATCATCATCACTGCAAAGAAAACTGACAGTTTGAGACGATATGAAAAAGTAGCAAAACAAGTATTTTTGTATTTTAGTTTCTATGACTTTATGATATAAGGCCATTATTACATTGCTGCTCTTTTCGACCATGGGTTAAATGATTGATCATCATGCTGCTGCTGGTGTTCTCTCTCTGTTAGCGTCTGATCAGGTCGACCACATTTAATTGTGTCTAATTATCCTCTGGTCTATTCGGGTTGGGTATTTGCTGTGGGTCCCCTTCAGATCACATTTCTTCTATTTTTTTTTTTGGAATTAATTTATGCAGTCTGGGATTAGGTAGGGTCAGCACGGGTCTGTTTTGGATCAGGTCTCTCTAACTTCTCAAACCTAGTTTAGCACTTCCTTGCTGACATTTCTTTTCCAATTACTATGCAATTTAGTCATCTGGATTTGCTAGATTGTAATTTCATTATGTTGGTCTGTTCTTTACACACAACAGGGATCCTGTCTCTGTCCCCTAGCAGTTTTTTTCTTAGTGGATCTGAGGCTCTAAGGATAGAGGTTGTTGTATTCTGTATAGATTGTAAAACCTTCACAGACAAATTTGAAATTTATGATATTGGACTACATAAATAAAATTAACTTGACTTACTTACTTATTGGCTGACACATACGCAGATACAACATATCTGCCAGAAGTTAATATGTATCAGTCTAGCTCTAGCTCGTATTGTTAATGTCAGTGTTGTATAAAATCCATCATCCAACCATCTGTTACGAAGTTCTCTATCATGGTTATTATGGATACTTTGCTGTTGCCTGAGACCAAAACTTAAAAACAGCTGTGGGCATGTATAGTTTGCACTTATTAATAATTCAAAACACCAGTCATTTCACTGTCTGAGGTTGTGCAGACTGGAGCTAAGAGACACTGGAATTCAATAGTAATGTTCATCATAATATCATTTACTATCATCACAAATCATCCTTGCACAGATTGAGCCGCTGATGAAGTCATTCAC
>JAPMOB010251422.1:9405-20879 GCA_029875015.1 Lepomis gibbosus
TTTACACTTTACATTTTTTTAGCAGTGGGTTGTAAATTGTGATGGATAATTCAGGTTTTAGATGTGAAAAATGTTTGACTTGTCATGTAAAACCATATTTTGTGCACATTTCATCTCAAGTATGCTAACTAACTATTTCCTGATATGCTGGATATTTTATTACTTTTTACTACTATAAAGTATTTTATTTCTATATATTCTATTAATTATTTATGTTTAAGTTTTATTTTAATGGCAACTTGAATACAAACATACATGACTAAGTAAACAGAAAAAACTACACATAACAAAATAACATGCCAGTTCACTGGAAAGGTAAGTAATGCATGTCATTCCGTACAATGAGTGAAATGTCCGCAGGTAGATTGAAGATTATAAATATAGTCCATGAAACGAAGACCAGTTAGGATCAAAGAAGGCCCAAATCAAAGGACAGAAAAGCAAATACAGCACAATTTATAGTGTGATACAATTAGTTCCCAGATTGACACTTCTCTCTGTTATAATAATATATTTAATAATATGTCCTATCAGCTTGCACTTACCACAGAAGTGAAAGTCCTGTTTAGTTTGGTCTTGGAAATATGCAGCCGATGGATGAGTTAACGTCTAGTATTAATAGAGCATCCTTTGATCCTATCTAACCCCTTCGCCCATGACATCTAAAATCTCCTCGCAAGTGTTGGTGTCTGGTGGGCTTGCAGACGATGAATAATTACACGCACCAATTTATTTTTCTATTAAGCTGGATTTTTGCTTCTCTGTCGAGTTATTTCATTGCCTTGTGGTAAACAATAAGGATTTTTCATGTTACAGTTAGGGAAAGCATGGGTGTAAATAATAAGATTAATGATGGCTGGATTTCATTTAGTTCCATCAGTTTCAGGCGCTCTGTCATTTTGCATGCTGTGTCAGTGTCATGGCTTCCTGGGAACTTCAAAATACACAAATATCTGCTCTTTCTCATTTTCCTTCCCATTGTAGAGCTGATTTATACTATAGGATTTACTCAACATTCAGCTCTGCTGGTTCGGACAAACAAAGCTGACCCAGTTGTATTGCACTGATAAAAAAAAAACTAACGGAAAATGTATAAATTGTGCACAATCTCTCTCTCTTTAGGAACTAAGTAGTGGCACAATGCTGAGGATCTCCATCCCTGAGATTGCTACGTCAGAGCTTGGTGAGACACACACACGTTTGTTCCTCTATCCCTGTGGGGACATCTCATTGACATAATGCATTCCCCAGCCACTAACCTTAACCTTAGCCATCATAACTACATGCCTAACCTTAATCTAATTGTAACCTGAACTCTAAAATCAAATCTTTATCCTCAAAGGTCCTCAAGGGACCGCTGTTTTTGTCCCCACAGTGACACAAATGTCTGTCTGTTAGTTTGCATTCAGGTTAAAGTATAAAAACATGAAACACACACACAAATTCTCTTTGTTTTTTGTAAACAAACAAACACGCCTATAAGATGAATGCAGAAAAACAATATATTTAAGACTATATAAGGTATTGTGGCTGTTGTTGGTCAGTAATGCTTTCTGTTTTTTAAGCGAGACCACACACACGCACACAGATGGCTGAGTCAGAGCAGTTAGGTCTTGGAAATTAGGTTTGAGAACTGTCCTACGCTGTTATACAGTGACGTATAATTTTGATGTATTGAGGATGCCATTACAAGACACGCACACGCATAGCCTCCCACTGATAATGATTAAGCCACTACATCAGTGAAGTTTCCATGTAAAGCTCTGACAGAAAAATCTGGTGCATAGGGAAAAAAACACTTTTCAATTTTTTTCAAGCTTTAAATATATTTTCCTTCTTAATTATCTGTGGCAAACATGTCTGTTCTTTTGTGTTGTTTACCACTAATGGGTCCCTGGGTGTGTACAGAGCACCCATGAACGTTCAACCTTAACTTTTTTTTTTTTCTTGAAAGCCTTCAGCATCAATAAGGTGTGTGTGTATGACTCTGTCTGCCTTGTGTGTTACTACCTTTGTTTCTTTGCCATGCGTTGCTCCCCATAATTTACTAATCGAACCTACGGGCAAGGCTTTCACCCGCTAATGAAATGGCATTTAACTACCTCTACCTTGACCTTTCCCTCTCTGGATGTCCAATTAAGATAGCCTGGTGACGTTGATTAGGAATCTGATTGGTCAGAGTTGTTAGGAGACACAGTAACATTAATTACTGTTGTAGTGGTGGTTCTTTTCTAATTTCCTCTTTTGTTTTTCTGAATTTAAGGAGAAGAAGCCATCAATTAGGACAGGATGAGAATCATCAGAAAAATATAATTATGTTTAAATGAATTAATTTAAAGTTCTATTCATCCAAGGCAGATAGAGGAAATACAAATATTGAGTGAGCGCTGCACTCTTCTCTCAATGTTCTGGTCTAGCATTCATCCGTTGGTAGGAAATTACTTGACATTACCAGTTTACTCAGCTGGTCCAGAGATTTAACCTCTGGGCTCTGGACTAGAATGGGTCCTGAAATCTCATGTGGCCCCAAGAAATCCTTAAAGTATAAACTCTGTAATTAATAATTTCATGTATGAGATCCGGGGGATAAAGCCCAGCTTTGAACTGGGTGAGGTTACAATGTTTTCCTGTGATTTAAAAAAAAATCAAATTGCAGCTTAAAATGAATCTAACTAAATTACTCTAAAACAACATTTCTTTGGACTGGACTGTAGTAGAAGCCATGAGACTTGTGTGGTATTGTTCATGAGGATTGGAAAAGTTTCATACAAGCGCAAATGCAAAAAATTCCTGCAGCCATTTTTCACAGGAACAGGAAGGAGAATCACTGCAAATCATCTGTTTCAATATGATGGGCACAAGATTTGACTATTATGGTCATTATTATTTCTAGCCATATTTTGTGGGGACATATTAAAAAGTCAACAGTGTAGAGAAAACAGAAAATGAGTTGAGAGATAGGCGGGGAATGATATGCAACAAAGGTCCCTGATAGGACTAAAACCAGGGATGTGGGGAACAAGGGGTTCATGGTCAGCCACTTTAAGTCCCAGGCCAAGACGGTATCCTTTTTTAAATAAGAATGCTTTTGATGCTTTTTTAAATAAGAATACGAAACTTGGGATTTTGTTTAACAACATTTTTTGATAGGTCTTTTATACTTTACTCATATAGAATAAAGACTTTTTTTCAAATTTAATATGTAATTGAACTCTTCTAATCTTGTTTATTCATACCTCTTAAAATGATATCTTGTGTTTCTCCATTGTCATCTTTTCTCCTGATTTATTTCAGTGAGGAAATGCCTTCAAGCGATCCGTTTCATCCTGCCCAAGGAATCTGCCATGAAGGTTTGTGGAATTTGTGGTTAATTCTGTAAAATCACTGCAAAAACACACCACATCAGGCTAAATGGATACTTTTTTAGACACCTATGGACAAACCTATGCTGGCACGGTATTTTAGATTGGTCAATAAGGCCATGCTATTTATTTTATAGTTAAAAGTGTTCAGACTAAGAGAACCAATGTTCGGTTTTATTTTAACCATCATGCCAAGCCCGTATCATTAGTTTGTTGACAAATTAATTTGTTATTGTTTTATTTAAAATGACAGAAATCTAAATTGATATAAACATTTTCCTTAGCTGGAATAAAGTTTGGTGAGAATGAAGAAACACTGTTTACATTTTATTTCAAGATGGCTTCATGCTTTGTGCAGGTTTTGGTGAAGTGGTATAACATCTACAACGCCCCCGGTGGTCCCAGTGCACATGCAGAGTGGAGCCTGTTCGTCACCTGTTTCTTGACACTAATGGGCTACAACACTGAGCGTCTGACCTGGACAAGAAACGTGAGTCAGCTGTAGAAGTGATTTCTATTCTAAACCTTCAAAATCTTGTGGGTGTAGGGTGTAGTATGGCCCAAGGACTCACCATCAATCTAATAGTTTTGGAAATATATCCAGACATATATAGTGATTTGCTATCATACAAGACTGGACTATTGGCCTTGGTGGATGTCTAGTTTTAACTTTAAACACTAATTCTTGTGTCTTGACCTTGGTCTCTGTCCTCCCCCTCTCTCACCAGCTGCATTTTGAAGTGCCTCTCTCTCCAGTGATTGCTGCCAAAAAGGCTCGTCCCTCTGATGGAGGCTCTGATGAGGTGTGTGATGTTTGTGCCACAGTTAGCACATTGTCATCTTTGACGTCTGGTATAAGATAACTTATAGACACGACTGTGCATAATTTAATTTGGAGCAAACACATTAAAAAGGTAATGCATAGAAAAAATTCTAGAAATGTTTATTTATTATCTTACTATCTCTGAGGAAAGATTAATGCCATCAAAACATTTTTTGGATGTAGCAGTTACTTAAGGTAAGAGAAAAGAACCTGAAACATTTAATATACTGTAGCTTACAATTAAATATGTCAAATATTACAGACAAGTGGTTAAGTGGTTTATTTCAAGTGGTTAAGAACAAAAGCACAACCAAAACACCTTAAAACAGTGGTTCACAAATGTTTTCTTCCACGCCCCCTTCAGCTGAAAAAAGTTTGTGCCCACCCAGGAAGAGTGAATTTCATTTTTGTCAATCATTAACAATATGGGCGATATCCTTGCTTGCATCAGAGCACTTTTGTTTGTTTATGTCGCCACCTGAATCATATTTATGCATCTTTAGGTCTGCTTAACATCCATGCCCAACCTGCAGTGCCTTAAAGCCACCCCAGGAAGGCCCGCCCCCCAGTTTAAAAAACACTGCCTTAACAGATTTGGATAAAGTTAAAGCCCAACACTCTAGACAAACTCTTTTAATCTAGTTTCATTGTGTTTCTGAAATAAATGTGACATAATAATAATGTCCTACAGTTCTAAACATGCACAGACACATAAAAACCCTCTGGATTAAAGGTGGAGGGTTGTTAAGTAATGTGTGTTTGTGTGGGTTCTCATCAGAGCAAAATGAAACTGGCAAATGTCAATCAGCTGCAGGCTTAGGGTGGCTTATGAGCTCTGTGACCTCAAGATAGTTCACCATTTAACTTTATGCTGCACACATGTTGATGGTTTTGCAGCCACAATGATAAAACAAAATCAACATAAAACACAGAATAATACATAGGATTAGCTGCAGTGTCATTTCTTTCATTCTGTAAACAACAATGCAGCTTTCTGAATGTTCCAAATAAATATTTCATGGAAACGTTTTGCTTCTAACACATGCTGCCCTTTTATCTGTAGGAATATGCAGTACTGTGTCTTGTCTTGGAGATAATTTTGCTGTGCTGTGCACACTTGTTTACTAAATTTATTTTATTTATCTGTGGTTAAATGGCCTATACTCAATAACATTGAGTCACCATAGAAACCAACCTTTTAATTGCTTTTATGTCCTCTCTGTAGGACTGGGACTACTTGTTGGGGTCTCATTACCACCGTCACATGAATTCCCAGCCTGTCTGCAGTCCAGTGGACTCCAATGGCTCCAACAACACTCTCATCACAGAAACTGAGGGCATGTCCTCTGTAAGTAACTCCTACTGTGTAGATTGATATATTACATATTTTTTGATTTAGTTTGTTTTGCATATTTGAGTCCGCCCATGATGGTTAAAATACACTTTGTTTGAATAAGACTTAATGTTGCATAGATTCAGATGCATCTTGCTGGATATAAACATTATCATGAAAGTAGGGTTTATAACAGGACTGTTGTATAAGACTGCTTTTTTTTTTAGCTAGGTGTACGAATAAACTGCCAACCTAGTGTATATATGCTGCAATAGTGACCCATAATAGATAATGGTCGTCTTGTGGTCTTCATGATTTTGTTGTGTCAATTTAATAGATTTGTGCTGCTAAATTCTACAATGACACTATTTCTCTTGTTTCCTCTTACTTGTATGTACACCATTCTTTGCCTTCCCAATTACTATTTGAACTTGTCCTTCTTCCTTTGTCAAAGGCTTCCTCTCCCTCCAGTCCACCTCTGAAGTTGGACAGTTCAGCTCCTCTTTTCCCTCACATTCCCGCTCTTTTCTACGTTCTCCATCTGCTCTATCAGGAGCTGCAGCTGGACGAGCTACAAAGAGCAAGAGCCACATCACTGGTCTGTCTGCTGCAACAGCTGGCCAGGTAACCACTACCTGTGTGTGTTTTATGTTTGTTTGCTGCTACAAGGAAAGTAAATGCAAACTGCTAGCCATGTGAGCAGACTGTTTGTATTGTATATTTATAAATTGATATGAGCAGTAATGTAATGCTCACATAAAGGTGAATGAACGTGAAACACCAGCTTTAATACATAAAGGTTACAAAACAAAGAAGAGACTTGTGCCATTTATTGCAACAAACAAAACCCGGTCTTCTTTTTAGCTAGTAAACTGTGCTTAACTCTCATCATGAGAAGAAAAGGCAAACACGTAATTGTTTTCAGTGAAAGCGTGTGTGTAATCAAGGCTCTTTACTGATGTGCACTGTGAAATAAACTTCAATGTGTTGTCAAGTGACCACTGTGATTGGTGACAGAATAGGTGGAGTGGGAGAGTGAAGCACTCTTCAGAGTAATTGGCCTGTGTGTGTTAGTATGTGGGCTGTTGTGAAGTATGATGCAAATTTTTACACTCTTACTGCTTCATAAGGCTAAAATGATGATCCTTTTGTTTTATTAGGCATTTACTTTGGAGTTAGCATATTGATTTTATTTTTTTTTATCTGAGTGGAAAATGCTTTCAGTCCTCTTCACACATCCTATATGACCATTTTATAAGTTTTCAATTTTTTTTTTGAATAAATTGCATGGAACAGGTTTCATAACAAACAAGTGGAATATAAAAGTATGTGCGGAGATATTCATTTTCTCTTGTATATAAGCAGGGATTTGATCAACCTTGGGCTAAGGCTTCTGTTTGCAGCCTCAGTGGAGCGTGCCCCATCACTTTGATATTTACTAATATTAATTTCTGGTGCAGGAAATATTTGCACAAAGGAAAGTGAGGTGCAAAAGAAAGACATATCTCCCAGACAGCAGTAAACAGTGCTCCAGCCAGAGAGGACTGGATTCCTCAACAGTGTAGATCTTGTGTGTTAGATCACCTCTCACACCCATATCAGATGCATTGATTTAGGTTCAATTTATGTTCCCACAAGGTACAGTGTATAGTTTTTAGGTGTTACTTTACCTTCAATATCAGATTTGGATACAATATTAAGCATTAGATAAAAAGAAAATGATTATTATTTATTTTCAAACTGTAACAAAAATACATTTCCTGACAGAATTAGACTATTTTGTTTTCCCCTTGCCTGGATAATTTAGTTACAATATAATTTATTATCATGGCAATGTCTTTCGACCGTGTTTAAAAGTAGTTATTTATTACACTAAATCCAGTACGACCGTATTTATCCCTGTAATCCCTGGTATTTGTATGTCGCACCTCGCCACCCAAATCAACAGATACACACTGTAGATAGAAAAAGACAGACAAAAACTGTTGACTACAAAATAAACAAAGGCTACAAGCTTAAAAATCTATGTGGGATTGGTAATAAATACAATAATAAGTGACATTAATTATATTAAAGAATAAAAACAAATACAAGGTAAGGAGGCGGTACAAAAGTTTAAAAGTAGGAATTGAGCAGGCTGTAAGCTTATTTACTTTCATCCAGTGTATCTCACACACACACACACACACATACACACACACACACACACACACACACACACATACACACACACACACACACACAGTGTCTGGATTAAAAACTATTGATTATCTGATGTTAAGCAGAACGGTATGGTATGACTCACGACTGTTACTGACTCAGAGTATGTGTTTAATTACTGCTCAAATACAAGCTAAATACCACAGATGCTCTTTGAAAATGTGAAACCATTTTTAGATTTGATTAAATGTCCTGCTGCCATTTAGTGTCCAGCTGTGCCGAGATAGGCACTAAGAAATACCTGGTACAAGGCAGACTTACTAACCCAGCGATCCAAAAGATTAGAAACTCTGTCACCAAACAAAAGCCAGCGTGTGAGGTGTGAGGTATATAGAGTAAATGTATATGGAAGTGTTGCTATACAGGAGTATTAATATATATTTTTATTGTTTTGTTTTTGTTTGCAGAGACCTACAGTTGGAGGAGTATGTGGATCTGTACTGGAGGGACTACCCTTCATTAATTAGTGGCTTCAATGAGAGCTGCCTCATAGACCAGGGTAAGGACCTGTCAATAGTCTGATAATGGTATAAAGTCAGGAAACAGGCAAGGGCATGATGGTCCTCTGATAATGAGGGCCAGCTCTACAATCCACATGGTTCCTGTGTATGTCTGGGTTTTCTTGAAGTATAACTCTGAAATAGAGAGAGGATTTGGACAGAATAACAAAAAAGGCACTTTTCACTCACAACAATATCTTGTTCAGCTCATTTTACTCTGGTCAAGTTTCACTTGTATCCACTGTTTATCTTTGTTAAAAGCAGTTTAGGACACCAAAACAACAAAATGAAGTGCTTCACTGAATGGATACTTTAAGAGCTGTTGGAATGTAACATGTTTCTGTTATTTTGTCCATCTCTTTGTCTAATTCGTATTCAACTTGTGTTGCTGATTTGATTTATTGATGTGCTATTGTCTTTTTGTACTATTTATATAAAAAAAAAAGAGAAGGAAAAAAAGATTTTTAAAAAAATATAAACTCCTTCGTTCCTTCCTTGCCTCTCTGTCTCTCTATCTTTCCTACTTCCATCCCTCTCTTTATTATCTTCTCCTCTTCTTCTCTCTTCCCTCACCCGTCCATCTTTCTGTCCCTCCTCAGCCCTGTTAGGTCAGATGCAGCATCCGTCCTTCCTGAGGGCAGAGCCTCCCTGTGTGCTCAGCTGGCTCAGTAGCTGTCTGAGAGGGGAGGAGATCCCACCTTTCCCCTACTTGCCTGGCATCTGTCAGAGGACCAGGCTGCTGGTTCTGGTACGACTAAAGCTTTATTTTCACCATATTTTATGTTCAGAAATGACATGCAGAAAGAAGTAGGAACATAATTATTTCTGCTTCACCCAAATCACACAAAGATCACTGAACTGGGACCTCACACAAACAGTATACTTTTATATTCTGTTACACATCACAGGAAGTGAGGAACAGCAGTAATTGAAACATTAAGTAAATTTTACGAGTATTCAGGGGGTGTTTGTAATGAAGAGTGTGTTTTGTATTTCATTTTGACGAAGATCTGTCAGTCTTGGTAAACTTGCTTTTCCACCTGATCCCTGGTTATGTGTGTGTGTGAGACAGACAGTGAGGGTAAAGAGTTCAGCTTTGATTGAGACGCATTCAGATAATCTATTTGGGCAGCACTCTTTTATGTTCATTCTGAAAATAAAGAACAGTTACATAATGGTATGGCTGGAGATGTGTATGTGCATGTGTATGTGGTGGTCATTCAAGGGTACTTGAACACAAATCTGCCATTGTTTCTCTAGAGGATGACGGAGGTGATGGCTACTATCAAACAGAGAGACAGATTAGAGACACAGACAAATAGTTAGACAGGTATATATATTTATATAGACTGTACAGATAACAATGTGAAAAGGTCCTGTTAAACTGAAGGCATTAGAAGTTCTCTACAGTTAAATGTAGCATCTCCCGTCTTAAATTTATTTTTAAGAGGAAATGGTGATGAATCTGTTCAGTTAGGTAGACGCACATTGTCATGGATCTACAGTTTCTCTAACAGCCTGTTTACTTAATAATTAGACTTAATTTGCCATTTCATTCACTTCATTACTTCTGTTTAAATCGCTGAACAACTCAAAGATGTGGGCAGTCGTTCAAAAGTCTGTAACCGTGTGAATTCTAACAGACATTTCAAATACCTTAAAAAAAATGACCTTGAGATTACATATTGCGTGGACAAACAAAAACATCTTACTGTTTAATTTAGTAACCCTAGAGTGAACACAAATATGGTGAAGCTCACACTGTTGGGTTTTACTGACTGTCACACACTCATTTAGACCCATTTTGAGGCTAAACTTTGTAGTTTTGTTAAGAGGTTTTCAGAATTTAGAAGTTTTTTGAGGCATCTCAGCTCAGTGTTACTCAAAAGAGGTCAGTGTTGCTCAGAAGATTTAACAAGTTTTCAACCTGCATTTCATCCTTTAAACTTGATTGTTGATTACATCATGTCATCTATGTTCACACGGTGGTAATCATAGATGACTTTAAAAAACCTAAACATCATAAAATTTTAATGTAGTTCCAAAAACATATTGATATAAATCTTATGTTATGGAGTCAAGCTTTTGACCATGTGCAAAATTACCAAATCAGTTTTTGATTTCCATTATCTTTTTCTCTCTTCTTTCTCTTTGTGTCTGTGTATTTCTTTTCCCAGAGTTACGCTCTCTACATCACTGGAGATGAAAATGCTACTTCGACAGATGTATCAAAGTACCTGGCCAAGCTCTCTGCAGGTGTGGTTTATGTGACTAGCCTTAAACATCATCATTTTTCTTCTGTTTTATTGCATCCTGGGACTGTGTTTTTCCGACTGAACCCACTGACTGTGTTTCTGGTTGTGTATGTGTGTGCGCATGTGAACGTGTATTGACAACCAGCCCTTATTACCTGCACGTACCATAGTTTTCTGCTTCAGGGCCCAGTAACACAGAGAGAAAGGCAGTTTGTGGTGACGCAGGTTTGCTAGTCATGACAAAAACCCAATACAAGGCTGATGTGACAGCAGTCTCTGCAGGTATTTGATAAGCCTTTTTTCCACTGACACACAATTTGTCATTGACTTTGTGGGCGGTGTGAGAGAATCCAGTCCGCGGGNCCCCAGCGCTATGTTGACATTTTTCAGTGACAAAACAAAACCAAACAACAGCAGATGGCATCCCACATAAATGCAGTCCTCTGCTCAACAGGAACAAAATGTCACCTTCATTTAACCTGCAATTTCCGTGCCCATTCTTTTTAGTGACACATTTTAGCAACCAATCGGTGTAGATTTGAAAATGTTTTAATACAGTCGAGAGTTGTTTGCTTTAAGAGTTGTGAAAATGCAATGAGTGTGATTTGACTTCTCACAAATATGGGTAAAAAGTGAATCAGTCTCTTTCCCTTACTGTCGCCCTTTCTCATCTCTATCTCTTTTTCAGGCCAGAAGTTCTGTGCCAATGAACTGCACTACAGAAGGTAATTCAGCTCACTGCAATGAGTGGAAGGGCTTTATGAGGATTTAAGTAGGACAACACGTTTTATTGCTGTAAAGCATGAAGTTTATTTGCTTCTGTGTATTATATTTTTAAAAAGCATGCAAACATTAAATAACCCAACTATTAAAGGTGCCCTGTGGCGTTTTCATGCAAAAAAAGTACACTGTTCCTCACCAAAACGCATTGTGTGTATCCTTGAGGGCTTAAGAAACATGTTGAATGTATTTACTTCAAAC
>JAPMOB010251424.1:0-17917 GCA_029875015.1 Lepomis gibbosus
TCGGAATCGGTATCCGTAGCCAGTCTTTGTGATGATCTGGCTGAGGGGGTTCAGGCCTATGCAGAACAGCAGTGGGGATAATGGAACCAGTCTACAGTTATCCCAGTGGCCCAACATAATATCCAAAAAACACTAAATGACTTTAGGCCGGTTGCCCTGCGTTCCTTCGTTATGAAGTGTTTTGAAAAACTGCTTAAATAGGTCCTTCCAAAAACAATCTTTTTGATCCACTACAGTTTGCTTATAGGGCTAAGCGAGGGGTAGATGATGCCACTGCTACTTAAACTTGTTATTCAAACACCTCAGAGGTAGTAAAACACATGCAAGGATTTTGTTTGTCGATTTTGTACCTACTTTTAATACAATCCAACCACACATTTTAGTTAACAAGCTCTAAAAGTACTTCGACCTAGATTTTAACATAGTGGGCTGGAGACTTGACTTTTGAACGAACAGATCACAGAGAGTAAGGATAAATGGTTGTTTGTCCCTTTCCTTTATTGTGTTAGAGATCTTTTTGTGCATGTAATAGGTTTACAAAGTGAAAAATCCCAATGTCCACCCTAAAGGGAGTTCCCATCTCCCACACAAAACACTGCTCTGAACCTGTGCCTGAAAACAGCTGGAGTGTAGTCCAGCCTTTACTTCCGAAACCTATCTGCGTCACTTTGTAACATGTAATAATGCTTGCTCAGCGGCAAGTGTGGCAAGCCCTCAAAAAGACCAGTAGAGAAACACACTGAGATGCAGCACACAGTGACAAGACGTCCGCCTGCTGCCTCTCCTCTCCCTTCCAAAAATTAAATATAAATGTAAATGTTCTGTATTTGTATAGCACATTTCTAGTCCTTTCGACCACTCAAACTACAACACTACCTCGCAATCACCATTCACACACATTCAGACTCTGAGCCTAAGTGCTCAAACAGAAACTAACATTCACACACATTCATATACTGGCGGAACATTAAATACTCTCCACAGGCTGTGAATGGGCATAAAGTTGTTACTGTGATGTAGAGACAGTGCACAGTTAAAAAAAATGAATAACTCACCAGTCTGAAACTCTGAAACTCAAACTTGCTTCAGTCTAGTTTGCGGAGCTGGTTAGGGAACATGTACAGCTGAACCGAAGCCCCAGTTACCGGCTTTTCAGGACCCACCCTACTCTGCTTCTGTTTGACTAGTAGTCCTTAGGTACTGTGCATGTGCAACTCAACACAAAGATCAAATTGAAGTGAGATGCTTGACTCAGTAGCTAAAACAGAGGGGTTAACACCAAGGGGGTAAGCCACAGCTGAAACAGTGATGCCGACCAAAGCCTGCATGGACGGTTCCATGTAGGCCCAAAAATGACATCAAAACCCTGTGACACCCTTCACACACGACAGATGTAGCTGTATTACTTAGATTATAAACTTTCAGTGAATCTAAAAAAACTATTCGGCCATCAGTGACGCTGTGTTGTTGTTTGACAGGTGAGCCTCGTAGGTGGGCTGATTAAGCAGTGACGATCCGAGTCAGACAAACACCCTGAGCCATGAAACTTTTTGTTGGTGCAGCTATGCAGCTACCAGAATTACGGTGTTTCTGCCGTTGCTTTAACTCATTTTGCTGCGCGATCATGTGCAGTAGACACTGGTGCCAACAGGAAATAACTCTGTAGTAGTATTTTATTGGTCGAAAACTGGCTTTACTGCTCTCCATTCAAATCAGCGGGGTGGCTTTATCCAGTAATATACTTGTCTATGGTTACACACATGGTGAAAAGAGGAGCTGCAGCAATGTGCAGTATGGTGTTTTTAAAAAATGAAACCATGTAAACCTATTCTGATACAATCCCTAAATTAAATTATGAACTGTAAATTAGAACAATACAAACACTTTAATAATAGCATCTGTTCTGAGGTGTGTTAGCTTTCTATAAAAAGGAGGTAAAAAAAGGGAACGTGTCAGCCTCTGAATAATCACTCCCTACTGAGCATGTAAAGAGACGAACCTCTCTCCACAGGTGGGGTGATGACATCTTTTCTTTGAATGACATACTGTATAAAATGAACATTGGTGTGATTTGTAAAAGAATCGACAGTATTTACAATGTCAAGTTTTTGTATTTCAGGTTGTAATTTCTGTTTGCTCTCTGTCTACATGTAGACATGGAACTAGGTGTGCAGGTGAAGTTGCAGCAGTGGCCAACAACTCCCATTGCATCATTGGGATTGCCTACAACGCTCACATTGGAGGTATAATTCTCTGTCCTTTTCACATGACTTGCAAGAATCAATGTAGCTTTAAAGATATTTTCCTTACAGATTCATGTGTTTGAGTCACTAACCTAACATAGCTTTTTTGCAACGTGGCTTTGGGGGTGACAATGTTAGCTGGTCTCTTCATCACCAGAGCGGACAGACAGGGTTAATCACAGGGAAAACTGAGAACAGGGAAACAGATGTTGCAGGATTCATGCAGTGGCACCAGGTCAGGAGCAACGACGATCAAGCCGAGACTGCGTGGAGAACCGCGGTTGATATACTGGCAGGGATGGAGTTGATTGCTGGCAGGTGTGGCAGGCAGAGGAGGTGCCTGATGAGGTGCAGGTGTGGACCGTCAGCTGGGCTCAGGAGCGGAGAGCAAGGGAGAGCACACACAGGTGGAGCAGAGGAGACACAGAAAGGCAGGCAAAACACAGGGGAAAACAGATTGTTAGGAAAAAAGGAGAAATAAACAGGACACTCAGCATCAACCGGGCTGCCACCACAACAGATAACGTTGTTCTCGTAAGCATGTTAGCTCAAAAGTGTCAGTTTGCTTCATCTCACCATGTGTTTAGTTATAACCCCACATTAATTTTAACTATTTCTATAAAGGTCATCACTATAATGACTTTTGCATACATTTATAAAACAATATAGGTAATGCTTTCATAAGACAATATAACAACTGTTATAATCGCTTACAAACAAATAGAGCAAAATTTAGCAAAGGTCATAACCTATTATGACCTTTTGATTTAATGTTTTAAAACTAATTGTAATACCAGTTTATACCACTGTGCGTAAAGAATCTCCAACCATGTTCCTGTCAAGGTCTGGGTGCAGGGTTTGTGTGTGGCAGGCTGGTGGACTCAAATGCAGGACATGCAGAGCAGAGCAGGTAAAGTTCAAAAAGGGGTTTATTGGCAAAAGAAAAGGCGAGCACACTATCTGAGTGGCGGATCACAGAAAGTCCAAACATGGTAATTCAAACAGAAAATCCTAAACAAAACTGGTGATCCAAAACAGAACTCAAAAAGCAACTCCAATAATCCATAGACAGGGCTAGACAGGACAAGGCAGGGCACGAGACAGGACTAAGGTACACACTGTACAAACTGAGCAAACTATGCAATGACCGGGCAGGGAATAAACAGAAACACAAAACATTTATACAAAGGGACTAACAAAACAGGTGAGTGGGATCAGGGCTAACGAGGCAGGTAGAGAGACAGCATGGAAAACAGAGACAAGCAGGCGGGCAGAGAGACAGCAGGGGGAAAGAGAGAGAGACACACAGATGCAAAACACAAGACCATACATTAACTGGAACACAAGGTATTTAGTGGACAAGGAAAAGGAACAGAGGAACTGCAGGAGGAACAGACACCACCAAACAGATCACAAATAAACACACAAGGAACACAGACTGAAGCTGAGAACTAAACAGAACTCAGGTAGACATGTGGCAAAAATAACACAGACCAGAAGTAAACTCTAAGACATGAACTGAGACACTGAACTAACAGAACACAAGACCAGAAACAAGACAACTGACAAACAGGACGGAGTACGAATAGAGACAGGAGCAACAGGAAAGCAGGACTTAGGACTAAGACGTGGAACCAACACACAGACTAAATAACAGAACAATGAAACTAAACAGATACCTAACTGATAAAAGAATAAACTCAGAACAGGTGACATAACGAACATGCAGATACAAAACCAAAACCCTCAGAACAAAAAACCCAAAAACACAGCACACAGGACAGGATCGTGACAGTTCCATACAGTACATTATAACCATCGACTTTAGTCACAATTTAGATGCTAGCTTAGATATAATGCTGGCTTATAGTAATGTTTAATGTTATATAGCATGTCTTTGTCTGAGTGATCTCCGAGGAGCTATGAGTGATGATACATGAGTGCATCCCGAAGTCTTTCCCTTATTGGATAGCCGTTATTGACTGACCGCTGCAGCTGATTGGACTGATCTGATACATCACACCATCACCGCGTTTCATACCAAGTGAGGGCAAATAACAGATTACAGGTGTATCACTGCCAGTTGTTTTATGATTCACTGTCTAGTTAAAATCTGTGTTCACTGTAGGTCCGAACAACAAAATCACACAACTTTGTTCATTCATCAAAACAGATTTCTCTTTCCTTTTACTTACCCAATTAAATTTTAACAATGACTATTTTAAGTACATTTTGCTATAACACCTGCATAAGTTTACCTTAGAAAGGTTTAGAAGGTGCAGAACTTTTACTTAATTTCAAATTGAGTCTAATATTAGTGCTTTTGTTTAAGTAATTGACCTGAATACTTTGTCCTCCTCAGCACACCTACAGCCTATCTGCACCTGTGTTACAGTCCGAGTCTTCCCCTTTAAGGAAGGTGGCTTTGTGGCTGTAACCTGTGTGTGAGCAAGTCTAGTGGGTTTCTTGTTTCTTTTCCAATATGTGGGGGATAGTTAAGTATGCAGATAAGCTCTGTGTTGTGTTTTGCTATCACAGAAAAGTCTCTGTGGATGTAACGCTACTAATGACATCTTCTGCTCTTCACAGCAGAGTTGGTCCAGACTGTTAACAGCTAGCTAGTAAGCAGCTTTCACTTACTATTATACCACAACCTGAGCTTATGTACACACTTGACAGACTAAAGTAACGTAACTACCGCTCAGCAGCGACCAGCGGAAACAGTGAAAACTGAAATATGACAATATGGTTATCTGCTATATTGCACATCAATTAATATTCAAATATATAGAACATATTCAATATATCCCCCAGTCCTGGTTAAATATACATTTATTATTGTAATTACTGTTGTATTAATTGCTTGTGAAGTAAAATCCCTTTTGCCTATTATGCTCTTGGCACGCAAAGTGCATGATTTTTAGCATTTTATATAAATCATAGGCATGACATGCAAAATGTCCCTGGCCAGAACCAGAGATGTTGTGTCAATGTTGTACACCTCTTCCTACCACTGTATGATCAAAGGACGACTGCATGCCTTACATTCATTCCATCTGATCTGAGTTTGATATATTGAGACTGATGTTGCCTTGGACACAGGGATTCGGATGCTGGATGGTGATGTGACTGACATAGTGGAGGCCAAGTCCCTGGGAATCCGACCTGACTACATTGACATCTACAGTGCCAGCTGGGGGCCTAAAGATGATGGCAAGACAGTGGATGGCCCAGGGCCACTAACAAAGCAGGCTTTTGAACAAGGCATCAAGAAGGTTTGATAAGTCACAAAAAAACCCTCTCTGAGCAGAATTTCTATTATGTCATCTATGTATGATTGACATTTGAGTGGAACCACAGCACCACATCACTATGTATTTATGTCACACAGGGCCGCAAAGGCCTGGGGTCCATTTTTGTCTGGGCATCGGGTAACGGTGGTCGGCAGGGTGATCACTGTTCTTGTGATGGTTACACCAGCAATATCTACACCATCTCCATCTCCAGCACCACAGAGAATGGAAACAAACCCTGGTACCTGGAGGTCTGCAGCTCGATAATGGCAACAACCTACAGCAGTGGAGAGTTTAATGAGAGAAAGATTGTAAGTGCTGGATAAACTGCTATTCTATCAACTGTAGACAGTTATAAAGTGGAGACCAAAACATTGCTAAAAGTAGAGTGAATATTGGACTTACATTCAAGTTCCTGGTAACAATAAAATGAAAACCATCCTGGTCCAATTTTCAAGGGATTTACAGAAGGTTTCCACACCATTGTGCATTCTGCAATGAAGGCATGAAGCCAACGTGTACAATGGTTGTTTTAAGGTATAGGGATCTATCTTAGGAATCTATCTTATCCCCTACCCTCTAGGCTATGTCAGTTAAAAGCTAATTAATTTCCAAAAATGTTGTTATGCAACAATAAGAGAATTTGAAAAGACTATAACTAAATTAATTGTAGTTTAAGTTAAAAAGTATTTATCAAGGGAGTCAATCCTGACTCTTTCCTAAAAGCAGTCCTGGTGCCAGACGAACATACATTAAACATTAGTTTGAACTCTGGCGATAATACACTGACCTGTCCCACACCATTTGAGAGGTCTGGACTGCTAGTGCAGAATTGTGGCGACAGTCGCTGTAAAGTGACGTCAAAATCACGAGAATTCACATCTGACTGTCCAGACTGAGGTCGCATTTCAACAAATTCGACCTGTATCTGGAACTGGAAAAGATTCCATCTGAGGGGCTGTTCAAACTTTTTTTGTCATATATGAGCAAAAATATCCAATTTCTGTTACTTTGGTCTGAAGTAAAAATGCAGCCTAGATGTCACAAATACACGTTTGTGGATCGTGTTTTATATTTATGGATCATAAAGACTGTGTTAGTGGATTTTGAAACTATTTGTAGATTGTGTTTTATTTTTGTAGATCATGGAGAGTTTGTTTGTGGATTTTAAATAAATTTGAAGATCGTGGGTTTTTTTTCAAACATTTAAACATATATATGTAACCCATAGTCTGTGCCTTTACAATGATATTGACATTATTTTGCCCCCAGAGTACGTTTACTAAGTATGGTGATGCAGAACTTATTTTTACATTGTTGTATTGGTACTTTTACTTAAGTATAGGGTATTGAGGATTGGATTAGCACTGAATTTTACATTTTGCACAATTTCTTCCTAGGTTTATAGCTTAGAGGATAAATTGTGTCATGCGTGTATTAGTAAGAATGGCTACAAGGACAATACACACTCTTTGCCTGATACAGAGGAACTAACCAATTGTCTAATTTTAAAAACATGTCAGTAAAAAATGAGGCTAATGCATTGTAAGACTAAGTGGATAAAACTTCATGAGCTACTAAGAGAGGGAAGGGTCTGTTAGCATATCAACAGTAGAAAATAATGCAAGTGCATTATTATTAATTTTGGTGATGATGGAGATTTTGCCACCTATGTTCAGCTGTTTGACATTCTCTTTTTTAAATATTTATGGCATTTCTCCAAGGTGTTTTTTTTGTACCAGAGACTACCTTTACCTTAGTTGGGGCAATGGCATCAATAACATTTGCAGTTTTGGACTGAAATTAGTAATTTTAGAACTGAAATTCTCTACAAGACTATTGGTTGTGAACCAAGCGAAACCAGGGGAGGACACTAGGTTTTTTTTCACTGATATGCTGTTTTGTAATTACCTCTGTTTGAACATTAGTGTGCACATTGACTGTATGTCTGATGAAAATGTTGGGTTTTCTGTAGAAAACTAATACAGCATTGATTAATAACAGAAGGAAATCTATATGAAATTAGGTTTATAAACAGTCAAATGGGAACTATACTGTGTTTGTGCTCACTTGCAGGTAACCACTGACCCCAGGCACCGCTGCACTGATGGTCATACTGGCACTTCTGTCTCTGCTCCCATTGTGGCTGGAATCATAGCTCTCGCCCTGGAGGCCAAGTCAGTCGAGTTTAATCATCGTCATAAATTATCTCAGTACTCTGTCCTCCCATTCTTCTTCAATATCTCTCTTTCCTAACATCTGGTTAGGTCCTTTCTTGACATCTAAGCTGTGGTTGCTGTGTCAAGACACTTTTATGTAGACACAGAAATAAGAATCAGAAATACTTTATTGATGCCCGGGGAGAAATTCTTTGTACTGCTGTCTGATAGCCGTTAATCTTGAGAAGCTGCAGAGCTGCAGTCTTTATTCATTAGTCAGTGTAACTTACACTGTACATTTACACTGAGGCTTATTGTTGACCATTTTCTCTCTGCTCGCCTGCCATTCATCGGTCTTGTGCCGAGTTTTGCGTGCGTCCCCTGCGGCCGACAACTGCATGCATGTCGCAGTTCCTCGCGGGTCTAAAAACTACATAATATTGTTTGTGTGGTTCATCAATGGTGATAAATTATCTGAACATCCCATGAGGTGTGGACAACTCGGCACAACACCAGTGAAGCTGGGGCTCCGTCTCTACAGCCACCACATGAGTCGATTTGAGCCACCCCCATATCGTCAAAATAGTATGATCCTCCTTTCATAACACCAGCTGGGAAGCTTCGACTGTGAGATTGACAGTCGAATCAGGCTCTGCCCATCGAATCTTCGACTATTCGGGGTCACACTACTCCACATAGCAAATTGGGCTTTGTGATGTGACTAAAATCTCATATCCCGATTTAGGTAATTTCATATCCTGATATAGAACATTTTTTGTAAAGCTAATGAAATATATGTGAGTGAACACCGACACAGCAAATAATGTAACTAATGTTAGCTAGGTTGTGGGTCACTACATGCTGCTGCAAAGTAAACATGAGAGGACGAGACGGTACCTGAGCTGCACAGCAGCTCCAGACAATTATCCAGCCCTCCTGCTGCTATAGCTAACATCCCAACAAGAGCATGTTTTAGTGAACTAGAAAGTAAGTTGAATGTCCATGAGCAAGTCATTTAACGTTACCTGACATACACATCATGGGTTAAATGACCTGAACAGTGATGGGTGGCTCGTCCATACAACAGACTACTCTCTTTGGTAAACTATTCTTAGTGCAAATCTTTCCTGCAACACCAGCAAGTATGAAAGAACGTACTGCGATGAAGTTAGTTTCAATTGGGATATTATTTTAGTCGACAGATGTCAAAGCAAAGCATTGGCCCTTGTAAAGTGTTGAATTTGCGACACATTTAAATAAACGATTCATTCATTCACAATCATTTTAAACAATAAACATTTTGCCAGTGTCTAACAATATTAATCATCATATTACATAGCCCTAACAGCAAACATATCATTAATTCCCTAAATTGTTTTTTTGTTGGCAGAATATTTTCCCAGTTTCTTTCTGAACTTTCACTGCTTCTGTCCTGATTGCTAATAAGGGTTTAGCAACCCTTTATTAAAGGGTGACTAGAGATAATAGGAATGTAAAGTCTAAAATGTTTTGTTTATGCTCAGACTTCTAAAGCAACAAGTGCAGTGTGTTGTACGGAGGTTCTGCAGGTCTGCAGACAGCATACTGTATCATCTGAAAAGACCAGATGCCTCTGCATCATCAGCAGCTCCATGTTTGCATATTTCTTGATAAATAAGCCAGACAGTTTGATCAGGTAGCTTTTTCAGATTATTACGCTTTTTCAGGTAAGTTGCTTTTCCTAATAATACAAATAAATGAACTTGCAAGCTATAAATGTTACAGCCATAGACTGTATACAAGAAGGTTACAGCAGCAACACATATGCTTTTAGACAGGTCTGAAACTCCAATATCGGTTTCCCCATATGTTTCAATCAAACACTAGGACGACTGTTTACCACTTTTGTAAATAAGTGCATTTGTTATGATTACATTACTTATAATCAGAAACTAGCACCACAGCCAAACATCAAGCAAACACAGCACGCCAGTTAATAGTAGAAGTAGTTACAACTTACTACTTCAGTAGCAATAAGGCCAGCTCTGCAACTGTCCTGGTGTGACACCTGTCATCCATTTTTCATTTCAAAGTGAAATTGATGCCATCATAACTTTCGCCTCCTGATGATTCTTAAATTGTATTGGATGCAATTAGGTTGTAAGATCCTCTTTAGTCCGTCAGGATATTCCTAACCCTGTCTGTAGCACTCAGCTTCAATCCACTTTCAAACAACTTTATTTATCCCCATAGGCCAGTTCAGTTTTAGCCTACCAGTCGTATAAAACGAGACAAAAAGTCAACAAGGAGGTAGTGGCATCCTGAGGGCATTAAACAGAATTCCTGACTAAGAATGTGGTTGGAATGACTCCTGACCTGTCTAGCCTTCTGGAGCACCCGTTATATTCCAGAGGGAGCTCAGGTCTGTCAGCTGAACTCCAATGATCTTGGAGCAGATTTTAACATTACTGCTGAGGCTATTCTTTTCCTTCACAGACAGTCCATAAAACCAGCAGAAAAGAAAATGAAGCCAACTGGTTCATACTGAAAATATAAATTTCATTCACATCAAAAGCTCAGTAGTTTGATTGAACATTACATTTTCTTCTTCGGACTACTAAACATTTGATGCTCTAGGATAAATCATCGATGTGGTTTTAATAGTTTTTGGACAACAATGGAGCTGTACGGCACAGAGGAATAAGATCAGGCTCAGGATACACACACAATACTTGTTAATAGGATACAATCATTGTTGGTTTGTGTCTTTTCATGTGATGTGCTGACAACAAGAAAAATATAGAATATCTAATCCTAATCTAGTCTAATCCTTTAAACATCAGTTAACAATGATTGTTTGTTATCTTGCCTATTCCTGCACATTGTGTGTATTTGTTTGAATCAACTGTAAGGGATAGAGTTGACCAATGGAACACGCGTGCATTTCTTCAAACCTGAGGAAAGGGAATCGCGTTGTCGTAACAATCAAAGGCCAAACAGAGCTAACAAAGATTAACGTCACGCTCTCTCTGTCTGGCCATTTGAAAAGCGCTGTGTCTTTGTTTTCTGCAGCCTTTTACTGACATGGAGGGATGTGCAACATCTTCTGGTGAAGACATCCAGACCAGTCCACCTGAAAGCTGATGACTGGAAGACCAATGCTGCCGGACACAGAGGTACACTGAATATTACTTCTAACATAGTACAGTGACCGTTTCTTACCTGATATACTTTGAACTATGACAATTTTTTAAGAAAAATGACTGCAGGCCATTGCAATAACACTGAAGCCTTAGATAATTATAGAAGCATAAATACTTTTCTTTTGTGATGAGTCTGTGTTTTCTCTCAGTCAGCCACCTTTATGGTTTTGGCCTGGTGGATGCAGAGGCCATGGTGCTGGAGGCTAGGAAGTGGAGAACTGTTCCTCCTCAGCACACCTGCAGTCAGGCGCCTGAGCGACACACCAGGTGAATTAAACTGGAGAAGACGATGGATGTACATAGTCGTTACGGTGATCATTATGATGGATAACAAATGTTTTGCCCTTGACTACCCATGTCTTGTTAAAAAATACCACAACAGCAAATAGTTGAAGACAAAGGGACCTATTATGCTTTCCCTCATTTTCTGTCATTTATATGATGTTACAATGTCCGATGTCCAAATTAAACATAGCCAAAGTTTCAAATAATGATGTAAACAAATGTAAAAGTAATTCCTGTGAGCAAAAAGTAAAGGCTTCAGGCAGCTCTGAATACTAGGTTTCCAAATGCTTGTTCTTCTTTCCTGCCAAGTTGATGTCATCTGCTCATGATCTTCTCCAGGCACAGCATGACCATCAAGTACAGGGACACGCCCATGCACCCACTCAGTCCATCTCCATATTTGAAAGCGAATAGCGCCTTTCCCAGTGCTGGCGCAGACCTAAAAAGGTCTGGCTATGCGATACTACTCTGCTCAGGACTACTCTCAAGTTGTTCAGTATGTTTCGCAGAAAATATCTTTTCAGTTGTGAAGGAAAGTTAGGTAGTTTCCTGATGGACAGATGGCTTTATTTGTTGCTAATGTAACTACTAAGAGTAACTGCTGTTAGCTATTTAGCTCAGCTAGCTGTGCAGCTAAAGGTCGTATTTAGGAACGGCGGCTGTGGCTCAGGAGGTAGAGCGGGTTGGCCATTAATCGGAAGGTTGGTGATTCAATCCCCGGCTCCCCCAGGCTGCCTTGGGCAAGATACTGAACTCCGAATTGCCCCTGGCGGCTGTTCCACCAGTGTGTGAATGTTATTTTCTGTTTGAGCACTTAGGCTCAGTGTGTGAATGGAGAATGCAGATGTAGTGTAAAAGCGCGCTGAGTGGTCGAAAAGACTAGAAAGGTGCTATACAAATACAGAACATTTATAAAGTTATAAAAGTTGTATCTATATCTATTCTTGTCTCATTTGTGGCCTGATAAATAGTAAATTCATCTCATTCAGTCCCTCATATCACTATTTTACAATATAGTTAAAGTAGTTATATGCCGACAAGTACACCGGCAAGAGGATGAAGCAGAGCAGGCTCAAAGCTCTGGGTGTATAAACAGAACTGGAAACAACATCAAAGGGGGGGCTCCCTTTATTCATATCAAAGCTGCTCAATGGTACATGAAGCCAAAAACCATTTGACTTTATCTTCGTAGCTTCCACATGGTGCACTAGACACTTCCGACGCCAAGCGACTAAGTTCTGGTTTAGCCTTTCAGTAATTTGAATGGTACAGTTCTTGTGAATGTTATAGGACCAAATGGATCAAATTTTGACAGTGAAACGAGTCATTTAGTGGGGTTTGTGACTATCAACTGTTTTACAGCCACTTCTTTCACAACATAAGTCTATGGGGAAAAGTCCTGGGGCCAGTGTGCATCACATGATGAACATTGAAGTTGTAATTCCACAGTTTGACCATTATGTTGACGGAGGTTAAACTTACATATATGGTTCGTCATCTTAAATAAGATAAGTGTCAACATAGTAATCAGTGTACATTATGCGTTAATATTTTCTAAACTATAATACAGCCCCTCAAAGCCTTTTAACCTTACCCTATAACCATCACAGAAAGAAAAAAAAGAAAATAACCCATTGTTGTTACCGTTACGCGCCAGGATATACTGCACATGGGCCGAGATAAACGTCATCATGTTTTGTGCGCGGTGTCTTCTGAGACAAACCATATTTGTTCCATCAACTTCAATCAACTTCCGTCACGCCTGCAGGCTTCAGCTGGATATACTTGGGTTGCAGGGGCTCACAAGCTTCTGGGAAGTTGGCCAATCAAAAGAAAGTGGGCTTTTTAGGGCCTTAAAGAGACAGGAGCTATCTTGTTTCAGGCAAGATGGATGAACAGATGGGCTGCAGAAAGGGCCAGTATTAAATAAAAAAGTTTTTTTTTCTGAATTGTGCAAAGCTACTTTAGTGAATTAAATGTTAAAACTAAAGTGCAAGAAATTACATGACAATATGTCATTTTTTATATCTGTAAATCAAAGCAATTGAAAGTGCTTTACATAAAACATAAAAGAAAGGGGGAAACATGAAAAAGAAATTTAAACACAATTTTGAAATTAAATTCCCAGTAAGCCCTCATCTGACTGGTGCATTGTCTTTGCACACTGTATTCATTAGGCTCAGCTAAGGCAGCAACTGGTCAGACGTTAGCTGTAGCTCGATACAAACGGGTGTGTCTGTGTCTGCACAGCCTCTGACTGATCTCTGAACATTTTCAAATTGTGTGGTTGCGTCTTGGCCTCTATTTGCATTACGCACAGGCTGTTATGGCTCCCGATTTATCTTGAGAAGTTGCAGAGCTGCAGTCTCTGGTGATAAATGTTCGTACTGTAACTCAGCGCAGCTGGTGCTCTGTCTCTTCCACCAACAGCACTATTGTTGTTGTAGTTTGTTCAGAGTCTGCTTCACATTCTGACATAATGTCATAATTAATACTCATGTGCTTTATTGGATCTTACAGGCATAATGCTAATAATGAAGGCAATCTACAAACAGTTTTCATACAATTGCATAATGTTCTACCTGTCCCAGGTACATACATGCTGGCCAAAGCCAGAACTGCAGCATAACCACCTCTGGGTGTTCAGAAGAACCTGAGCTGCATGTGGATTACCTGGAACATGTGGTGGTCAAGGTCCAGATAGTCCACCCACGGCGAGGAGACCTAGAGATCAACCTGATCTCTCCTGCTGGGACGAGATCACAGCTACTGGCCAAGAGGTGAGAGCTACACAGTACACACCAATGCACGCTGCCTGTCCATGCAGAGTTTTATAATCTATCCATGCAGATGCTAAAATCTCTCTCATCCCCTCTTTCCTCCTGAAGAAGTAATCCTTATGAATCCATTTGAAAACTGTCCACAGTGAAGGGATGTTGGCATGTGTTTCTGCTAACCTTGTTAGGATCGGGGGTGGAAAGCGTGTCCACTAGGAAGCTGTGTCATGTTTAGCATGTACAGAAAATGTTGAAGAAATTTGAAAAAGGGAATCAATTTCGACCCACTTACAGTGGAAACTAACCATTACATCTGTTAAACAGACATGAAAGAATTATTTCAAGGATACTAAATGTTTTGAAGAGGAATTTAGTATCCTATGCTCTACTAGAAGATCATGTGTGGCAGCATTATACTGAAATGTATGCTGATACCCATGGTACAAGAAAAGGGACATGGGCAGTGAGGAACAAACAAATAAATACTTTCTTATATCACCACATCATTTTTCAGACTTACTGCAACACTTACAGCTGTACATTGCCCACCACTCCACCCACAGCTCCTCAGTAAGCACAGGTCAGCGACTGGTCATGGCTCTGAGAATCCTACCCCTTGTCGGCTCTTAACAAAGTGTGTCTGTAAGCTACAGGATGGGAGCGACAACAGTGTCTTGCATGCTGTTTTGCAAAGCTATTTGGCGCGTGTTGCAGAGTTTATTAATGTGCTTTCACAGCCTATGCCGTGGCATGACATCGCCCAAGACCTGAGGCTGTTAAACTTTGTTCGGATTAAAGAACAATCTCATGCTGGAAGCAATGGTGGAGCAGAGGGCTAGCTTCTTGGGCTCCACCAAATGTTTTCTCAAAAGGCCAGAAACTCTCAGGTTTTTACAATGACTTCAATTTTCTTTAATTTCCTCTCAGTCTCTCTGACTGGACCAATAAAATCAATGCATTTGTTACTATTACTGGGGAAATGGAGAATGCAGGAAATGAAGTGTTTAAAGTTCTTGTGGTTGGACCCCCACATCCCTGCTTTATGTGTCCCTAAATGTAGAAACCAAATGTACACCATTGGTCTCATTTCAACTTACTGTTATGTTTACAGATTTTTTGACAGTTCCAACGAAGGCTTCAGGAACTGGGAGTTCATGACTGTTCATTTCTGGGGTGAGAGAGCACAGGGCACATGGACTCTGGAGATTATTGACTCACCGTCAAAGCTACGCAACCCTGAGGTGCTGGGTAAGGTCCAACAACACAGTCAAGTTTACATTTAGATTTACTATTACAGTTAAGACAGATGCCTTTATCCAGAGCAAACTAAAAAAATATTATTGTTATTTGGCACAGGCAATCTAAAAGAATGGACACTGATCCTTTATGGCACATCTCAGGACCCTTACCAGCCCTACAGTGCTCAACAATCCCATTCAAGGATGTTGGAAATCCCAGCCCCAGAGGAGGAGCCAGAGTTGGAGGAGGAGGAGGAAGACCAGTACAATGGTGAGAGTCAAAAAGTATCAGACTCAAATACATTTTCTCAAGAAGTATGCACTCTGCATGAGAAACGTACACTTTTTACAGAGAGATTATTTTCATTTATAAAAAATAAAATGAAAAATGTATCAAACACGTTATATGTTATACAGATGTATGAAGAAGTTGGTTGGTAAGATATGTGGAATTAAAAATAAAATGAAAAGCAGGAAAGCAATGTGCCTTAGAAAGAATAAACTAATTAGTTGTCAGTCTCCCTGTCGAACCAGAGTGGTAAAATTCTTTTCCCATATGATAAAATAATGATTATAACATGTTGTTGAAAGAGATTTATCAGCTCTTTGCACTGGTGATGATGATATTGATTGTAATCAATGTGGTGTTCATCAAGGACCATGCAACAGTGAGTGTGGAGACCAGGGCTGTGACGGACCAGATGCTGACCATTGCCTCAACTGTGTCCACTTCAGCTTGGGCAGCTTGAAAAGTGGCAAGTAAGAGTTGATAGAAGGAAATGGAACCAGACAATGTAAAGTGGAAAGTCACAACTTTAAAGCTGCTCTCCTCTGGATTTTTTTATATTAACTAATGACTGTAATGTGTAATGTGTGAAAGGCGTCACTCGTAATGTGGAGCCCACAGAGAATTATCACAGACTCTGCAGTTCCCCTCAGCTTTTTCTTTTAGCTTCTCACAGGTAATTGTTGCTTAACCTTGTTTCCAGACCTGCCAAACATGGCTGACAGAAAGTTTGAGACTAGCAGGGGAAAATAATCAAGAGTTGGTGGAGACCAAAGATATACTAGTGTTAAAAGGAGAGTGTAAGGTGGACAGTCATTAGCCAGAAACACAAACTCCAAATAAATGATATATTTGCTTCTTGTCTGTTGGATGTCTAAATGGGCAGCTAGTTGCTAACATGTTTGTAAATCACCAGACGCTGGACGTTTGTTAGAATTATATCATATATAACATCTTTAGCATTTAGTTTGATCTTAAGTCTATTTCTATTCTATACTCTATATATACTCTCTATACGTGTGTGTGTGTGTGTGTGTGTGTGTGTGTGTGTGTGTGTGTGTGTGTGTGTGTGTGTGTGTGCGTGCGTGTGTAGAACCTGCGTGAGCCACTGTCCAATGGGACACTATGAGGACATAGCGTCTCGTCGCTGTAGACGCTGCTACAAAGGCTGTGAGAGATGTGTTGGACGATCAGTCAGCGATTGTCTCTCCTGTCGAAGAGGACTTTACATCAACACACTCAACTCCAGCTGCATCGATACCTGCCCCCCAGGCTACTTTGCTGATGAGAGTAAGTCAACACATCCACATCAGCTACATTGGGGTGTACAAACTATTATGATATAAATATCAACATAAAAGGCTGAGGAAAACTTGTAACCCTAACAGTTAAGGAAGGAGAGGGCCAGTGAACATGTATGTGTGTGTGTGTGGTAGAAGAGGAAAAGAGACAGAGCACCAGCTGCTCCGTTGTTGTGCTGAGTTGTGCGTGAACTTTGCAGGACTTTTGAATCATTTATCACCATTGGTGAACCACACAAACAATATAATATTGTTTTTAAACAGTACTTGGAAATGACCTGCGAGGAACTGCAATTTGCATGCAATTGTTGGCGGCCATGCACAACTCGGCAGAGAAAAGGGTCTACATTCAAGAGGTGGTATTATGCTTTTTGGCTTTGTCCCTCTTAGCACAATAAGAGCAAAGAAAGACAGACCCAGAAATTCCAAAACCTACAGTCCAGAGCGAGCAGCACTAACAATACAGGAGAATTATCTTGGAGGAGAAAGGACAACAACCCCACAACAAGTGAAACAGACAACAGATGGGTGAAAAACCTGTCAGATAGGGAACTCACCCAACCAGAGAAAGACGTTCTGGCCAAAAGGATTAAACTTTGCCATTACCCCACAGCAACTACAAAGGAACATGCATGGTATTCCTTAACACAATGGACTACCAGAACAAGGTCAACACACTGCTAATGGACACAAACACATATGAGACACTTAGACGAGACCCAACCAGCGGATACAAGAAAAAGGCCTTAGAACTAATACAACAGCTACAGAAAGACAACACCATCACCCGTGAACAATATCATCGTCTGTATCCTGGAGAAGCCATTCCCTGCCTTTATGGAATACCCAAGATACACAAAGAAGGAGCCCCACTCAGACCGATTATCAGCAGCATTAACTCAGCCACCTAAAACATTGCCAAACACATTTTTACCATCTTAGCTCCTTTGGTGGGAAACACGCCTCACCACATCCAAAACTCCATTGACTTTGTAAACAAAGTTCGAGGACTAAAACTGGACCCAGGTGAAACCATGGTATCCTATGACGTGACTTCTTTGTTCACCTGCATCCCCACCATAGAAGCAGTAGAAACCATAAGGAAACAGCTAACACAAGACAACACCCTGGACAACAGAACCAGCCTCAGCCC